>JAHZNC010005575.1:0-10276 GCA_027744095.1 Zhuqinia jingwanae | reverse complement strand
CTTCACTAGATTCAGCAGGCAGATTGGACTGTGACGATGTCAATGCCGATGACATTAAAGACCGAGTTAGTGACAGCGAAGAAGAGTTTTTCGAATGCTCTCAGGAATTTGTGCCTAGTCCTTTGCGTATGAATACGTCAAACGTTCCCATCACGGCTATGAGTACTACTAAAATGAGTTCAGCTAAAGTTTCAAGCGATGAAAAATCAAAGAAGATACAGGAAAAAGATATAGCAGTCGTTGATCTAGACATGCCTTCATCCAACGAGTCGGTCAAAGTATGTTCGCCGCCCCCCAAAGCGTTGGAACAGTCTTCCACCTTGAACCACACAGCAACTTCCCCTCCTAAAAATGATCGAATTAAGATATCTACCGATGAGGGGTTTATAGAAGACTTTTTCGGGCGGTCCAGGTTACATTTAATTTCTGAACAAAAG
Organism: Zhuqinia jingwanae; assembly: GCA_027744095.1. NCBI lineage: Eukaryota > Metazoa > Arthropoda > Collembola > Entomobryomorpha > Paronellidae > Zhuqinia > Zhuqinia jingwanae. The sequence goes on along the minus strand of JAHZNC010005575.1, from coordinate 9,839 downwards.
AAAGAAATGCAAGTGCTTATTGGAAATCTCAGAAAGAACATTGACTCACATGCATTTCCAAACTTACAAAAATTTGAAGTTGAATTTGGAAATGGTGATAACAGCAATGCTTTGTCATTCTCAAGTGATGAAGGTAGTCTGCAGTACATACTACAGTTAAAATATGAATGTAAATAAGATTTCGTTAAAGAAGTAAATTAACTTCATGCTGTGTTGTCTAATTTGCAGTAATCCTCATGCACGTAGATTTGGATTGCTTCTTTGCTTCCGTTGGACTACTAAGCAGACCACATTTGCGGGGTAAACCTGTTGTAGTCACACATTCCACCGGTAAAACGCATGAATCTAAATCCGACATTGCATGTGCGTCTTATGAAGCCAGGAAGTTTGGGATACGAAATGGAATGTGGGTTGGCGATGCAAAGGCTAAATGTCCTGACTTGCAAGTTATTCCATATGATTTTGAAGAGTACAGACGAATTTCGAAATTATTTTACGAGGCTGTTGCAAGGTATGTACTATGTACATCTCTCTACGATTAAAAAACAAAAAATATTCAACTCAGTTGCTTATAATAAAAGAAACTAATGTACTGCTTGATTTTATCTATAGTGTCACTCTTGATGTTGAAGCAAGCAGTGTCGACGAGATGGTAATTGATGCCACAACAGTTCTTAAAAAAGTACCAGGGTCAACGCCTGAAGACCTGGCGGCTTTTCTGCGAAAAATTATTTTGGTACTACTAACTATAATTTTTATATACCTTTGAAATAATCTACGTACTTTTGTTACAAATAAAGTCTTAATGTGTTTTAGGAGAGTACCAAGTGCCCTGCTTCAATTGGAATAGGGAACAATCGGCTTCTTGCAAAATTGGCCGTCAAGTTAGCCAAACCTGATGGAGTTCACTACTTGAAAGATGATGATGCTCCTGAATATATCAAAAGTTTGCCAGTTCGAGATTTACCAGGAATTGGATATAATAGTGAAGATAAACTTCGTGAAAGTTTCAACGCTGAAACATGCGGCGATCTCTTAAAAGTCCCATTTAAAGATTTAAAGACGGCCCTGGGTGAGAAAACTGCAGAAAAAGTTCTCAAGTAAGAAATTTCAATATTATTTATTTTCACTGACGTAGACTTTTTTGGACATGTATGTATTATTATTGAAACTGCATAAACATTTTTTTAAACAGCTTATGCAAGGGAATTGATACAGCAGAAATAAAAATTGGGCTGGAGCGACCAAAAAGTCTTTCCGTTGATGTTAACTTTGGCATTAGATTTACAAAGGATGATGAAGTTACCTCAATTCTTGATGAAAATATGCAAAGAATTGGGCACTAGAGCTGAGCGAATACAAGCGGTATCGAAACATTTTTCATTAAAGTTACTCATTAGGAAGAAAGGTGCTGGAGATCCTTTGAAACCGGGTGGACATGGTATTGTTGACAGCATGACAAGGTGTTTTAAAATATTTGAATTATTGTGGCTATTTTTGTATAATGTTACTTATGAAAACATGTAGCATATAATTTTTTTTTTCTTAATTAGGTCACGTTCATTGTTGAATCCAACTAGAAGTTGGCATGAGTTTTACAAAACGGCCGCATCTCTAATACGGCAAATGAGAGTTCCTCCTTCTGAGTATCGTGGAGTTGGTGTTGTTCTTACAGATCTGTCGTTTGACTGTGATAAAACTAATAAAAAGTCTGTTCAACGGACCTTAACTGATATGCCCGTATCTCGAGCGCAGAAAATGCTATCAATTATATCTCAGAAGAAAAACAGGGCTTTATCCAACGAAACCATTTCAACGAACAAATCTGATGCTTTTGGGTTTATACCCTTATCTCCTCCTGACAATAATAGTGAAGTTACGCCTGACGAGACAATGAGCAATAATAATTCCCGAAAAACTGTACCTGATACTTCTAATGATGGAAATAGTTCAGCAGTTGTACAAAATGGGCATGTGATTGCTGCTACTAATAATATTCAAGAGAAGCCTGTAGTGGAAAGCACAAAGACGGATTTATCTAATCTCCCTGTCGATATCGCTGTTCTACGACAACTTCCTCGTGAGATTGCAGAGGAACAATGTCAAATTTACGGAATCAACAAAGAAGTTCTGGATGAAGTAGACGATACCTTACCTACATCTGAATCGGCCAATAAGGACGCTGAAAATGCGAATACGAACGCCGCCAAGGCAGATAATTATTATGACAATGTAGAAACGGTAGATCAGAGTTTTCTGCTTGCCCTGCCAGAAAACGTTCGACAAGATGTGTTGATCCAGCTACAGGAGGTATGTTTCAATTTGTTAAATCCATAATCCATTCCACGTCCCGTGTTTAAAATGTTCATTCTTTTTCAACTGAATAGGCGAAGGGTAGGCGAACCATTACGGATCCAGTTAAAGCATTTGATGATCAACAGCCTTGTAGCAGCCGACAAGCACTCGAGCGGAGCAGGAAGTTGGAGTTAGATCTACAAAGAAGCAAGGAAAATGATGATGCGGAACCTCTTGCCGAGAAAACAACTCCAATAATCTCTTATTCCAGCAATAGCTCTGCTAGAATAGATCCCAAAAAGTTCTGGGACATAACTGTGGACTTTACTGCAGTTTCAAAGAAACCTTGCAATAGACCATCACTCAATGCATGTGTAGAACCGAGTGAGGTAAGGAACATGATTCGTGAGGGACTTGAAGTTGTAACAGACCCAGTGCCAGAGGAAGTAGAGCCTCTAGAAAAATATTTTATCCAGTTGATTTCTGACGGATGGATAGAACAAACTGAAGTGCTCCTCAATTTTATACACAGGTACGTCTGATAATTGATTTGAACAATGAGTTGGGAATTTTGGTTCTGCATTTTTTCAACACAATGTCGTATATTTCTGTTTTTAGAAAAGCTATTCAACTGGGTGCCGACTCCAAGTGGACTCCCTTTTTAAACAGGATTATTGATAATACTCAAGAACGGTGTAAGGAGCTATATCATGGAGAATTTACATTAGAATAGAATCGTAGTTTTTGGAATCGTGATCATTTATCATTAATTACAATTATTTTAACAGCGCAGCAGCTGAAATTCTTTTTTATCGTCTACAAAGCTGTGAGCTGACGAGTATTGTTTTTTATACATAGTGACTAGGAAAATGGCATCCATTTTGTTTGTATTCTTGATGATTGATGAAGGTCTAGTTTGTGACTTAACAATAGTGTTGATATGTAATACATGATTATTGAATTGTTGTGCATTAAATAATATTAATTTCGTGTTTTAAACACAGTAGACAGATCCACCTGAGCATAATTCGTACATTCAATTGTGTTATTTAATCATCTTCTGCTGTTGAATAAATAACACAAAATCCAAATTACTAGCCTAAAATGAATTTGCCGTTTCCTGACAAAAGTCATTACTACAGTGGTCGTTATCTTTGGTTTAGTTCATTATTTCATGTATCACTATTACATATAATTCACCACTGCTTATTTACTTGTCAGGCCTTCCAAGCACATATTTTGAATGAACTCTTTCAAAAATTGGTTTACACGGAATTTTTCCCTTCAGTCGTGAACAAAGTAAGAACACACCCGACAGCTTTCGGTGCAATGAATATATTTCTTCTGGTGGTGGACAGAGTCGCTCTTTAACCATTACAGGAACTAAACGTTGAAGCTTCTGAGTCAAGTCATGACTTCCAAAATCATATTTTTCGTCTCCAATTCTGAGAGCTTCACCGAGAATCATTACAGTTTCAAGATGAGCATTCTCCATCGCCTGTAATTATATTAAAAATCCAGATAACTGATTTGCAAGCATCATTCTAATCTTGTACACATACGTATATATTTTAACCTCACCTTTGATTCATAACCAGTCAGAAACCCAATATCTTTAGATGCTTTCAGAACAGTTTCTTTGTCATTTTCAGCTGCACCTTGTAGTATTCTCATGTAGTTGTCGACAAACTCATTGCGATATTCGCGTGACGCTCCAAAGTCCAAGAGACCAATCTAAGTGAATAGTAGAATATTAAGAATAGAATATTAAGATGCAGATGGCAGATGTAGTACAAATACAACAAATTTTCAAGTGACATATATCCACGCATTTGAAAGGGTCTACCTGTTTGGTTTCAGTGTTATACAGAAAATTAGACCAATTAGGATCGGTTTGCATAAATTGAAATTCAAATAATTCCCTAAAAAACAGGTCCAGCATCAGATATGATATTCTGTCCCTTGTTTCTTGATCCAAGTTTTCACATTTGTCAACAGCAATTCCTTCGATTAATTCCGTTGTGTAAATTTGCTTAGTACTAAGATCATCTAAAATATAAATGAAATGAATTCCATAATTACAACATTTAGTCGAAAAATTAAGTCCGTCTTCGCTTGATTTTCTTGGACATCATTTTCTGTAATACACATTATTTGCATGTTATCGAGCTTTTTGATACAAATTATGCCACATGTATGCCAAATCTTCTCTGTTATTATAAAATTGAAACTGTTCTAATCTTACCTCCATTTGCCAAGAGGGCATAAAATCCGCAGAATGTCGTACGCGTTCAAAAATCTTCTGAAGTGTAGGATTTATTAAGCTGTTATCCTGAATACTTAAAATTTGACCTATCTTTAGTGCAGCTCCTGCAAAGTATACATTGGGGTATTTATTTAACATTCTACAATAAATAAATAATTATTGAATTTCCAAATAGCCAAGTTGAAGTTCACTTTACACACCTCGGACACGACACATTGTATCTACAATTCTTTCTGCGTTTGCTTCAGTCAAAATCGTACTCGAATCCAGGAGAGAACTGCCCTGCTTAGTTTCAGACAGACCCAATGACCGTTTTGTGATCTCCGTCAGTGTTCCAATCCCAAGGCCTGCTGCAAGTCCCCCAAAAGTAACGAGTCTGCTTATTCTAGTGGCTGGAACTTTTCTTTGTTTAGAAGTCGCAGATAGTTGCTTGAGGTCATATAAATGTGGCATAAAATATTAGTGTAGGATTCCCATCATATTGAGAACATTATATAATTGTTTATTTTATTTACCGAAATCGGCTTCGTTTTCGAAAGTGGTTTTTTCAACAAATCTTTGGATACTTGATTCTGACTTAATGGAGAAATAGATGGTTTCATCTTGTAAGTATTAATTGGTGTAGCACTAGCACGAACAATTTCTGGTACTTCAGACATGTTTACAGTTTCAGCGGCTGTAGAATTTAATGCTGCAGATTGTGTTTCAGAAGACGACTTTGAGTTGTCCAAACGTATTGAGGTTACAATTTGTTGAGCAACACCAGAGTCTAGTGGCTTTTGACGAGATTTGTTATTCTGCTTTTCTTTTTCTACTGCCTCGTCATGTTCATACCGTTTGCCATCTTCATTTTGCTGCAACACTTCCACACCCAATGATTTGAGATAAATGCCTTCCAAGTCATCTTCTCGTATTGTTAAAACCTCGTCAAAGTCGTAGCCTGCTTCACTCGACGAACCAGTCTGCTGAGCATCTCCTCCTTTACGTAAGTACTTGGGAGCGATAACGAGAAACTGTTGAATACCCCTGGGGACCATAGACGCACGCTGTGTCACATCATTGAGATCATTCGGTAGAGCCTGTAATAAACACACGCTAGGGTCAAGTTGTAAAATCATTGCAAAGATAAGTTGTTTTATATATATTTGGATTTACCTTCCGTAAAGCTTCAGGAACTTCCTGTACACCCTTAACAATACTAGAGTTTCGTATAATGGTTTCGCATCTTTCTTGATGACTGGTGGCACTTGCGTTTGCCACCTTAATTAGTCCGTTAAGAACTTTTCGTAAATCCTGTACCAAGTGGGACCTGGACATGCTGATATTTTTCTCGTCAACTGATTTTATACGTCGAGAAAATTAAAAACACAAGAGATGGGTTTTGTGATTCGTATATCCCAAAGCAATGACAATTTTGTATTAATGAACCTGTTAAGTGTTTAATGTGAATTTGACTTACATTTACCGTGTAAAAATTATTGCAACAACAGTTGGTCAACTTGACTTGACACCGACAAGACACCAGATGACCTTTCTACTTACTACTAGAGTACACCCATACTGATAGTGATCACCTTTAACTCATTTATAATTCAGTTGACAAGTGGATGTGGATGTCGATGTCAGTGTCGATCTCCACAATTTCAAAATTTGTTAACCTCTGGTTTAAAGTCACATTTCTACACTCAAATAAATCCTTCTAAAGGTATTTTAAATTAAAAATTTTAATGCACTTTCATGCTTGCTTGAGTAGATATATTGTTTATTTTGTTGTATCATATGCTACCATAAGCATTCGCGGTTTGTTTGGGGGTATGACGGGATAAAATCATATCATAGTTTGAGCGAACGTTCTCAGATATTACTGTTACTACCTACGCATGTGATTGTTTATATGTTGTTGTCGCTTGATGCTAAACTGCTCGCTCAGCTGTGTGCTGCTTGTATCCTTTTGCAGGTGCATATTATATGTATTCTGTACGCATAACAGCTGTACAATCTCTAGCTTCTTTTTGTTTTATGTTGCTGTCTTATTATTCGTTGCAGATAAATGCAGTGTGTACTTATCTGATCATTCTGATCTAGACCAAATGCAAGTGCGTAAAAAGAAAAGAACTATTAAAGTAAAGCTGAAGTGAAAGGATTCCCTTCAAAGGGAAAAAATAATTACAATAATAATCTTATCTGATCATTCTGATCTAGACCAAATGCAAGTGCGTAAAAAGAAAAGAACTATTAAAGTAAAGCTGAAGTGAAAGGATTCCCTTCAAAGGGAAAAAATAATTACAATACTAATTTTTTTAAATTTTCATTGTGCACAAAATTATACCAACACCAACCAATGAAATTTGCGTTCTTCTGAACTCTGAACTGAACTATAAGGTTAGTAATTAAAAGTGAGTCTGCTCGTTCATTAGAGAAGCAGTTACAACGCTTTATCATAAACTTTATCGGATTACCACAAAAATATTGTTTGAAAAACAGTTATATTTAATGTTGTGCGTGCTGCTGAGTCGAGGCACCGAGTGACTTGACTATGTGGTAATACTTGGGCTGAATATATTTTCAATGTACATTTAAAATAATAAATTTTTGATGACTTTCCAGTTGCAAACATGGGGCGAATCTTTTTGGAGCATATTGGAGGCACAAGGCTGTTCTCTTGTGCATCATGTGACACAATATTGACCAACAGAGGCGAATTGATCAGCACACGCTTTACAGGTGCAACAGGACGAGCTTTCTTGTTTAGCAAAGTTGTAAACCTCAATTACAGGTAACTATACAAAATAGACCAGAAGAAACTAACCCGTGCCCAATTATTATTACAAGAATAAGGCTAGAATGTTGCCATTATCATTCATGAATTCGAGTATCATAAAAATCATAAATCAGGGATTCAGTTGGGCAATTACGTTATATACAACACTTTTTTTAAAACTTTTTAGTGAAGTTCAAGACAGAGTAATGCTTACTGGACGCCACATGGTTCGTGATGTATCATGCAAGAATTGTGATGCAAAATTGGGCTGGATCTATGAGTTTGCAACCGAGGAAAATCAGCGGTACAAAGAAGGACGCGTCATTTTGGAACGAGCATTGGTAACTGAAAGCGATGGAATGGAAGAGAGAGAAGTTAGTAATTGACCATCTGAGGACTTTAATTTAGGACCCAAAGGGTTTTTAGAGTAAGGATTTTCTACATTCTTTATATAAGTGTTTAAGTGTCAAAACTATGAATCGCAGTAAGAAATCGATTGTGCAAGTTTCATAGAATTATAGCAAATTGTTTGGGGTTTTGGTCAAATTTAATATTTTCTTTGTAGATTTAGTTTAATATCAGGGTAAAATATGTAAAACGTATGAATTGTATTGTATTCAACATGTTTTCTATTCTAAGTGAGTGAAGATTAGTAATCAAATGTCTCAGGAATCATATACTCATAATCACTCATAGCAGGATTTTTCATTCAACGCAAGTCATTTTTTATTTGTGATTATCCTTATCGCGTTATTGGTCAATCATTTAAAGCATAATCCAAAATTTGCACATTAAAACGAATTAAAATGCTATTCTTTGAAGCATTGCACTTTCAGTCTGTATTTTTATTTACCCGCAGTAAGTATTTAAGAACTAGAATAAAAAGTATAGTTAACTATATAGTTTAGTATAAAATCTCTGAATGTGTCACTCTTACATTCGTTGTTACTTTAATTAACTTTTGACGTTTGATGTGTTTATTAAATGTAGCTTGTTAAGTTTATGTTAAAATAAATCTAATACATTAAACCAAGAAATCAAAATCAGATATTTTTTAAATTGTGATATTGAGATCCAGAAAATTGCTGCTGTTTTTGAATGACGAAAATGGTCACCAAATGGTTGATATTATGGCAATCACTTCGCTCCCATATATCAACAAAAAATCATGAGGGTAAACACACAGTCATATGAATCCTATGACGTATTATGCAGCCTAACAATCTTCAAGAATTTTCCTTTTATTACTTTTCTATAATGCAAAAGGAAAAACCATATGAATAGCAAGCACCCAAACACCCAGTCATGCCTATCTTTTGTCCTTTTCAAATCGAGGGAGTAATGTTTATTATCATTTTGACTTTTCAATTTCAATGAAATTTATACTCTATTCATTAGTCAGTGATCTTTCGTTCACGTAGGAAGTGTATTATGTTAAAACTGAAAACAGTAAATATCAATTTATTTTTCTTTACATAAATGCCTTGAAGGAAACAAATATATTTCAAGAATTTCCGGAATCAAGTGTTGTACATATAGCACCTTTTTTTAGAAAAATAGTTAGTACATAATGCATGCACACACAATGGCATATTTCACCTTTCATTTTCCTTCTTTCCATTCATGAATAAATTTGTAATGGCCTATTACTAATAGGTCTAGTCAGTGATCTTTCGTTCACGTAGGAAGTGTATTATGTTAAAACTGAAAACAGTAAATATCAATTTATTTTTCTTTACATAAATACCTTGAAGGAAACAAATATATTTCAAGAATTTCCGGAATCAAGTGTTGTACATATAGCAGCTTTTTTTAAAGAAAAATAGTTACTACATAATGCATGCACACACAATGGCATATTTCACCTTTCATTTTCCTTCTTTCCATTCATGAATAAATTTGTAATGGCCTATTACTAATAGGTCGATTCTTAGATTCCTTGGGGTTGCAGGCTACGTGAAGTACGTATTACGTATAATGTTTTATCATTCTTATCAATTGAACATTCAGGCTCTAGACTAACATAATATGACGCATGCAGTGCATGCATTTTTAATTGAATAAACGTGAATGAGGACAAAAGATGGGGTAAAGTGAGACCACATTATTTTGTCCATCCATTTCCATTTCCGGAGTTTCTATTTTCATTTCCCGTACAACAGAATCAACTTACTTCTTGTTCTTATTTATGCAATTACTACTGGAAATTTTAAGAAAGATTTTTTGCTTGGAAAATTTCAATTTTATCGGCACAAGTTTACATAAGTTTGTATATGAGCCAAGAAATGAGTAATTATGTTAACTTACTTTACGATTTACTTGAGTGTAATTTTTAATTGTCCAGTCTATTTTTATGATTACATATATAGCGGCACAATAAAAAATACTGCTTAGTAATATCAACACACACATATTGTTCGTGGATACGTTAACTATAGTGAAAGATGACAATGTATACAGTCTACAAATATGTGGGAGGGATTCCCGCATATTGTACAAGCAGTTGTTGATTCTCAA
>JAHZNC010005574.1:0-11749 GCA_027744095.1 Zhuqinia jingwanae | reverse complement strand
AAATTAAGCAGGGAAATTGGTAAAATTAAAGGTTAATTAAATTGTGATACGAGTAATAATCTCTTTTTTCCAGAAACCTACGTAATGAATTTCGAAATGAATTACATTTGAATAGTTTATGTAATTAAGATGTTGCATGCCGAAAATCAAAAAATTCTACCATAGCTGTTTGAGACAAATAGCTTTTACCAAGGTTTACGAAGAATATTTTATTAAGTTTGCCTTGATGGTCTGTACGTACGTACGCTCGTGCGAACGGTCTCTTTGGAATGGTTTGCGAATTAGCAAATTCTGTTTTCGGAAATAGTTATTTCAAGCAAGACCTAAGTAGTTAATTACCCCCAGTACCTTCATACCATTGACCATTTATCCAAATTGTCGCGGTCCTTTGGTAAACACCAATCACCAGTTATTTACTCTAATTGCAATTATCTCAAAAAACCACGATAATTTTTTTTTTGATTTTTGGACTGCAACTTCTTGATTACTTAAACTTCAGGTTTCTGAAAAAAAGTTTGTTACTCAACTCACAATTTAATTAATCTTTAATTAAACTAATTTCCCTGCATAATTATTTTTTTAGAGGTCAATATATTGACTATTTATCCCACTGACGGTGAGCATTTTAATTTTGATAATTGTTTCGTTTCACATCACAGATTGGATAACCGGATAACCTATAAAGTAGCGAAATGCACACAAACAAAACAATAAAATAATGCATTTTTAGAATAAAACCCATATACCAATTTAAGTGTAGTTGTTAACGTAAATGTGCACGAAAGATAAACTAAAATACTAATCGCTTCTTTTACCTCGTCCACGTCCTTATATTTATACATTTGAACCCTTATATTCCACGAAACTTGCATATACGTTTTAAACCAATGCCGACGTCATTTTTATTATTTTATTGTCATTTTCAATTAACTTAAAATGCCCATTGAGAAGATTGTCCACACAATGACAGGGGACAATCTTTCAATGTCATTGTTACATGTGTAAAATTGAAAGTGTATGAATGAATCATAAAGCCATGCATAAAGTGTAGTGTAAAGTATGGTTATAATAAATTCGTCATTTTTGCTCTTGATTCAAAGTTCTTTAATAGTTTTGTAGGATATTTTGTTTTTTTCCATAAAATATGTCGCAAAGTTTGTTTTTCCGGTTTAAAATTAGATTTAAGTTCATGAATCCGGAAACTGTGAATGTTTACCGCAACCCAACGGTCATATCTCAGAAATGTTTGAGCGTTAAACCAGCCTTATTTGGTAAAAATTATCTATAAAAATTCGAAAATAATTAGATCATACACTTTACGACTGGATAAAATGTAACCTATAAGTCACCTTGACCTGCCCGCAAAATTTAAACTGTAACGCTTGAATATTAGCTGTCAATGAGCTCACAAACGAGCTCACGACATGCATGCATGCGGACAGACAGACGGTCAAACAAGGTCAAGTAAGTACCTTTCTAATATGGTTTCGGTAGTTAATATAGGTATTTGATTTGCAAATTGATGGCAGCTGTACGTCTCAAATGCCAGTCTACTACCTAGATTGTCATCAACAAATTATTATTATTATATTATTTGAAGTGTGATTAAAAGAAGCGAGGACGATGTTGAAACAATGTTGAAGAAACACTGAATTGTGCAGTAAAGCAACCAATTTCTAAACGAAGGAAATGGGCACGGAAGAAGAACAAGGAACAGAAGAGCAGCAGGCGCGTCATGGCAAGTCATTGTCTTTTTTGGAAGTATACTCATGGAACTTTGCTTTAGTGGACACTGCTGCTGTAAAACACACACGTACACACAAAGAGAGAAAAGGAGAAAAGCCATTGATTAGCAATTAGAACCACACAGAAAAATTGCAAATTGACAAAATATTCATACACAATAATAAATACACATGTCATCATAGATGGTCAGATATTAAATCTCATTAATTTGTTCTTATTAAAGTAAGTGTAACAAGTTACTAGAAAAATGCTAAAAATTACAAGTATTTAGTAAAAAAAAAGGAAAAGTCTACATTTTTATAAGAGACTAACCAGTTAGATGGTTAAGAATATAACCGGAAGTAGTAGAAGTAGTTAGTAGTTTCAGTGGTAGTATACGAATATGTAGTAGTGGTAGTATGTGGAGAGGTGGTTTTTGCATTTAGAACGCATTTCCATAATGTATAGTTTAGGGGTTACGCTATAATATTCATCTATTTCTATCATAGTCATACGTATACATTTTTACTACAAACAAGTCAACACAAATTAGTTTTGTTAAAAATCATTACTATTGCGCTATTTAATATTTTGGCTAAAGTAAAATGGTTTGTGTTGTGATACGATGGAGTATTTTAATGTGCACTTCACAAAGTTTGTGGGGTTGCTTGGGCAGCACCTAAAACTAGTCGGCCGACAACGACTCCTGACACCCTGCAAACAAAAACTTGGAAGGACAGTACACCAGTGTCACGTTTATGCATTTAATTTAAAAAATAAAAACGATGTCTTGTTAATATCTTAGGTCCTATATATAGTCCTATTCATTGGTAGCGGCTAAATATCTTTACTTATGATGATATCTCTGGATGAATCAACTCACGGAAAACTTGTTTTTGTGTCTTTGAGATGGCTAGTTAGGAATATTGTTTGTCATGCGAGTCCAACTGCATATCATGTTTGTTCTTTCTCTAGTCTAGTCTAAACTGAGGAAGTGAACGTTATGGCCATTCCTTCTGGCTTTCAATGTTGCACTACACGTGTTGTCCTCATTGTAATTGAACACATTCTCTAAACTTTTCTGATCATCATCATCTACATTGTAGAAATGGCGACGGGGCGCGGATTTTCTTGATGGAGTAGAGTAATTGCCTGCGATAGTATATATATAGAGATAGATATTATTACGTTAATAAATATTGTATTATGGCAAGAGAAGTTTACAAAATTACGAAACAGCAACAGTGGTAGTCAAGTCAGTCTAAATTATTTTTTTAATTAAAGGGAGAGAGCAAAGGGAGTGTGCTATAAGTACGTTTTATTGATTACATGTTACAATCGAAAGTTAGTGTATGATGCAGCTGTGGATGGAGAATTAGAATGAGACATACATGAGGGTCATACATGATTAGTCAGCAGAACCACGTCCTAAAAGTCATACTTTGGGGCAAATATGTATATTTTAAACAATTACAAATGCATGCAGATATTATTCATATAATTATGGAAAAGCGTCAAAATAAATTAGCATCATGCAAAGTAGAATCGAGCGACTCATGACTCAATGCATTGCTATACAATAATAATGGGAAATGATTAACAAGTTAAATGTCAGTTTATTTTATGCGTCATAACTAATCATACAACAGGCGTAAAAACGTTAAATATTCAATGCTAACATAATTTCTAACATTCTTGTCAAATTTGCAGAGTTGTCTAGTTTAGCCGATTTAGATTTGTTTGTCACAACAAAAGGTGCCTTCCTGTTACAGGTTCAAGACCACAATTTAAGAACCGCATTCAGCGGTACATGAACATTTCGTCTTGTGTCCGTTAGTTTTATCGAAAACAATTTGGAATTTACACTGCGAATCAATACTATAGGACACTAGCTCGGAGGAGTTCGAAAACCAGGTGAAATGGTCATCCCCCGGGGGGACAAACTGAAATAAAATTAGCATTTTCTAAAAATATATATCATTTCATACATAAGGTCTCAAATTGAGACTCAATGACGAACACAACATACTTGTGTCAGTTTTCCCCAACAACGTATTCCGGGTGATTTTCTGACAAGTGAATAACGGCGCACAAGCTTGTTTTTACAACTGTACTGTGTATCACGAACTTCATATATGTACAACATGATTTTTATTCAAGAACATCAACTATCAGTCCAGGAAAGTAGCCACTTTTGGACAAAAAATTAAGCAAATAAAATCAAAAGTACCAAAATGTGTTAAAGAGTAACAAACCATTTTTTTACAGATACATATAATTAACCTAATTTAGAAATCAATATTCTTGAAGGCGTCTGAGCTTAGAAGATCCATGGATTTGTAACCATCCGACCAAATTCGGTACACGAGGCTAAGTTCCTCGCCACAAATTAATTCCCTCCCCTCGCCTATAGTTCACCCAGCCTAAAATTTATTTGGTTGGTACTACAACGTGAAACAGAGCTAAAACTTCATAAGACAGTTACGCAAACGTAATATGTAATATGTATTAATAATCTAACTTTACAACAATTATAGTAACTAACCTGTGCCCCTCACACCTTAAGTTCTAATAGGTTTTAAGCGTTGCCAAAAAATAACGAATAGAAATAAATTAAAAATTGAAACGACCAATAAACCTCCACCACATACTTGCCATATGAATTTATAGTTAGTAGTAGTGGGATATCATTTCTGGAAACTGGCAGATGGCGGGCAACCTTTACCGGGGTGGACATTTCCAGTGGTAATTACATACCGGGAGTCTTTTACCGGGTATGTCGACGTGTTTAACTGGGCTTAGTACACAGTATTATACCGAGCTGGATGTTACCAGTCATCATCATCACTCGTACCGCGTAATCAGTGTGTATGAAACAGGAAAGGCAATAAAGATACAATTTCAATGTCCACCCGGTAAAGGTATGCCCGTGACCCATTTCATCCCTTAAATTTTTCAATTTTTATAATAAATCCGTTCAATGTCTGAAGGTTGGATTTAAATAAAAGCATTATTTATTAAAGGCCCATTTCATATCTCAAGTATCCCTGGTAATGTTATTTTTAGAATTAAAAATTACGCCAACCTGAAACAATATTTAAAAATGTGCTCAACAACAACAACAACAATCTACTATGTCAATTTAGCAACTATTGTTGAGGACATTTTAAAAATATTGTTTCGGATTGGCCCCTTTTGAGTCTCTAAAAGTGACTACTTTTCTGGACGGAGGGTGTTTATTTACAGATAATTCTTTTTAGTCACTTGAGATTGCTGTCTTCAATGGAGCACATAAGTCTTGCATAAATTCAAAATGGGACTGATCCCTTGAATGATTCCGTGTGTGGAATCCACATCACCCTGATCACTGTTTCGCAAACTGTCTGCGTCTAAGGCCGTTAATACATTCATAATGAGCACTTTAATAAAAAAAAAATGAAAATTAGAGAATGATGCCGAGTGCAAGTGCGAAAAAATGCACCTGAAAGTTCCATGTAAATTAGTGCCACTTCTTTTGATAATACTTTACGATAACTTTAAATTATGTATCTCTTGTTACAGCTCAAAATGAATCTCTAAATAAGAGTTTCGTTTGTGTTTTCGCGTTGTACGCAAGCTTATTTTATTAAGAACATGGTGATATATTAATGAACGGAACATGGTAAATAATTATGATAACAACACCTTAAGATAGATGCATGTACACTAACTAACACTCTTGGTATCTGATTCGTAACATATACGTACGTTTGGCCTACTAAATATGGCTAGTATGTACTAAAATTCAAATGAGTTTCTTTGTTTTGTAAAACAACAAAAAAGGAGTAACACCGAGTCTAGTTGTGATTTGGCCCACAAATTATTTCTTCATCTAAAATGCATGCTGAATGACCTGCTCATTTAAGTCATTTTGACGTTTGGGTGCGTCCAAAAATGACGTCACCCGAAAAAAAGATTCGTATGAGGATGTAACGTCTTCTGCTGTGAAAAGGTTGATTACTACTGGGCTACACCAATGGTTGCCCCACGGCACAACGTGATTTGTGAACGTTTCCTTCACATTATTCAAAGTGAAAGGTAAGTCATTGAATACTTGTTTTTCCCATCGAATATTACGATTCGCAATCGTGAAAATCATGATGAAAGCATGTCACCCTTTCCACAAATTAAAAACTTGTTTTACTACTCAAATTCCACGAGCTATTCTGCAGTCTACTTTTGTTTAAAAAATTAGTATAAGTATTATGTATTATTATCATTACTGCTACATTAAAAAATACACTATGATACAAATATATCAAAATGAACGAAAGTACGTAAATCTATCGTTTAGTCTTTTAGTATAGCAGCTGATGAATGCGAATATCAATTGTACATACCTACCTACATACAAATGGGTAATTGGTTAGCAGTCCAATAATTATTATGATAATAAAATTACAATGAACACTCTTTTTCCAACAAGTACGACATCCAACTTACATTAAATGCTTGCATTATAATTAAATATACAGTACAGTACAAATTGTAGAAAAGGTTAGTGCGTAACAAGAGAGAGGAAAAGAGATAATACTTTATTATAATAATAATAATGTGATAAAAGTAGAAAAAGTTAGACTAGATGTTTGTGACGTGTCCCATGTAGAGAGAACAAGGTCAAAATACTTAATGTACATATTAATTAAATAGGTATAATAATAATGGAGTAATAATAATTCATCTACTTTTGCTAATATCGAAGAGTTGTTACGATATATTGTAATAATATTATTACTATTATAATAATTATAATATTTGTATGCTGTTAGAGTAAACAAAAGTTAGAGAGAACTGAATTGATGTTATGGTAGTCAAGTGATAGTGAGTATTAATTGAATTACAGTAGTAGTATTTGTTAGAAACCAGTCTTGTTATTATTATTATTTTGATTAATATGGGGGTTGAGGAGCAAGAACAAGTGTTCTGACAGTAAGAGCAAGTTTTTTGCGAAAGTAGGATTGAAGGGAACTTGCCTCTTGTTGCCGAGTCAGTGCTCTCCTCGGTCGTGTCCGTGTCCTTGCCGAAACGTTCGTTCTTGAAAATTGAGCTCTCCTTTTTGGCACGCTCCAGGTCCTCCCGTCGCTTGAGCATCCCTTCCCGCTTCACCTGAGTCTGGTAGAACTCGGCAAAGTTGTTTCCAATGATGGGAATGGGCAGCGCGATTACCAGCACACCGCAAACGGCACACATGCTGCCAATTATCTGGCCAATTGCAGTGATGGGGCTGATGTCACCGTAACCGACTAGGAATAAGATTTTACGAGAGAAAATAGAGGACTAATTATAATTAGGGACAGAGCAAACAAATCAGTTAGGGATAAAGCTGACATGATTATAAGTGCCCTACCTGTGGTCATGGTTATAAGTGCCCACCAAAATGTATGGGGAATACTCTCGAAGGAAGGGTTTTCCTCTCCCTCAGCAAAGAACTCCAGTGAGCTGAAGATGAGAACACAAATGGAAAGGAACATGACGAGAAGACCAAGTTCCTTGTATGAATTTGTGACGGTATATCCCAAACTCTGAAGACCCCTTGAGTGCCTGCCCAGCTTAAAAATACGGAGCACTCTCATTAGACGGAACACTTGAACAAACTTTCTAAAAGCTTTCCGAAAGGCGTCCTCCTCTCCAACGGTGGGCTTGGCGTCCATAATGAAGTGAGTCAAGTAATAAGGCATGATTGCCAACACGTCGATGAAATTCAAAGGGCCCTGCAAAAACTTTTTCTTGCTGGGACAAAAAAGGAATCGGAGAAGGTATTCGAGTGTAAACCATGCTATGCAAAGGGACTCGATCTTGGCGAGGTAGATATTGTCAACTTGGTGAATATCGTCGGATGAGGTTTCCCCAGCTCGGGGAGGATCTTCCTCAAGATTGGCGCCACACTTGGTGTCTGTCTCGTTGACACACTCCCACATTTGCATAGAAGGAAGGGTATTGAGGCAGAGGGAAACTGTCGATATCACAATGAAGAAAATCGAAATTGATGCGACCATCTGGGAAGCACAAAATCACATCACACTCAGCTCTTCAAAATGGAGGTGTCTTGTTTTTCAGTCGTGCTACTTCTAAACACCTGTATGTAGTTAGGTAATAAGGCTAAGGCTCAATCCTCCTACTTCTACTCTACACACTACAATCAAAGAAGTAGGCAAAGTTTGTACTTACCCTAGCAGGGAATGTGCTTGTAGGCTTTTCCATTGTGTCCCATCCAAACTTCTGAATTTTCGCCAACGATTTCCCTCTTCGCTTTTTCGATTAGGTACGGCTCCGGAGGGTTGTCCATCCAGCGACAACCTCCGGTCATTTCTTCCAAAAAATTTTGCTCGTCCATTATAAATTCCATGTCCATTCTGTTGACTGGCGAATAGTGCGGAGATTTTGACACCTGCAAACCAATATTTAAAAAAAACATAAATAACTAAATCTGTCTGTCAGTAGGGTTGACATGTCATCTTCAGAACGGTTTACTCAAATGTCTTCATATTTGGTACTCAGATACCTTAGGTCATAACTCAGAAGCCTATTGATTTTCAATAGTTTAAGCTATACCAAGTGACGTAATTATTCGATTCACTATCAGATACGTTTTTAAAGGTTTTACAGCTTATTATTAATGTTAATAAATGTTAGTAATGTAATATGATATGGTGCGAGAGTTTCGGCTATGCTTAGTCCACAAGACGCAATTTCTTCATCTAGTGCTATATATAATACCAGTCAAAAGTGGGAGAGCATTACTCCCGTACCCCGTTATGGACCATAGGGCTAAGCATAGTCGAAACGCCTTACGCCATTATCATTATGAGGTGTGGTGGTCATGCTACTGTTGGCATGCGGAGAGGGAGGAGGAAGTGTTCATGATACTGTTGTAATTGGAGGAAGATGTGGTCATGATAATGTGATTCGTAGGGGGAGGAGGAGGTGGTCATGATTCATGATACTGCTTACAATTAAATCCGTTGCCTGAATATCTTGTAAACCAAAGGAATTTTTGAATTCTGTTGTCGAAAATCGATAGCTGAGGAGTATAGCTCGGACGAGTTCGAAGACCAGGTCAGATGGTCATCCCACGGGGGTAGCGGGACTGATAAGCCATGTATACATGTCAAAATGTACACATCAAAGCATGTACATAATAGAAATCGGACATTCTGAGTACGAATATAATGTCTATTTTGTCATACCAATTAGTTAATCGTAGTTAACTAATTATAATTAACTTTTCTTAGTCAGATTAGGGACAAAATCAATACTTGTATGTAACTATAGGCAGTAGACGTCCATAACTATAGCGTTACCTGGGTTGATTTTTTAATGGACCGCAAGACAACAGGGAAAATAGAGGAAATTGGTCGAGAAAGAGAGTACGCTTGATTTTACTTGACAAGATGCTATGAGAATCTTGTTTAGAATATAGATAGATATAAGATGATAAGTAACAAATGTTCTACCTGCTGCTGTTGTTGCTTCTTCTGATTCATTTTTTGAAGAAGGTGGTTAGGAACTTTAGGCGGTGAAGGATTTTTGTGCTTC
Source organism: Zhuqinia jingwanae (assembly GCA_027744095.1). Lineage (NCBI taxonomy): Eukaryota > Metazoa > Arthropoda > Collembola > Entomobryomorpha > Paronellidae > Zhuqinia > Zhuqinia jingwanae. Next base: position 2,449 of record JAHZNC010005574.1, on the reverse strand, counting down.
ATCAGATCCTATTGGCTATTTTAATGAGGGTTTCCAAAATGTAATGTTCAAGTGTGATTGTGACAGTCCAATTGATATACACTTGTTTACAACTCATTACACCAAACAGAATATTTCGAGAGAAAAAACACGGGAGTAACTTGTGACCAAGGCAGATCCAACTAGAATCTAATATGTTATGCAAGTTTGGAGCAGCTTGAAAGTGTTAGTTAGCCAATATATCATCTTCATTTATCATACTTCACATTACAAAAGTGCAAATAAACAGCAACACTGCTAGCTTTTTAGTTAAGTCGACAATGGCAGTCGACTATTAGTTTTTTTCCAGGACTAATTTATAAATATAAAGCGAGGTGCACACAAACTGGTCCCTACAAAACTTTATTACTTGCATTGTAAATAGTTTCTGCTTACCAATATGAGGATATAGTGCACTTAAATTTTCACTTTGTAAATGTAATTTATTTATTCTTTGCTGACAACAAATTTTCAGCAAGGACAAAATTGTGGTTTAACTTGCCCCGTGTTCATAAATTATTAGTATACAAAATGGAGACATTTGCTGAAAAAGGACAAACATGCTTTGTCGTTCGTATTATTAGTATTATATTTAGGTAAGTTGGTATGAAAAGAATTTTATTATTATTTTACAACATACCTCAAGCAAAAGCTCTATCCTACTTTTCCATTGACTAGGGATAACTTTCTCCCATATTTTGAGGTGTACACACATACAATAAAGCACTGCTGCTTGCATGTGTTCGGGGCGGTGATGATTACGATAATAATAATGATAGTTGCATTGCATACTTAGTTGAGGCAGATGATAACTTGACTTGTGCGTGTATCTGACATATTTTACTACTAGCACGCTAGCCATATTTTCTAGTTTTTCTAACACAAACCATTGCCTTCCTTTTTATGTGCTAGATTAGTGATACACTTACAAACAAGGCAAGAAAGCAATGACTACGTCTGCTCACTGCTCTAAAGAAAGCAAGACGCGCATACCGAGTGGCTGGGAAGAAAGGAAGAATTCCTCCACGCGAAACCTAACTGTGTATGTTGAGTACTTTCCCATTCCCATATTCCCACCAAAGTCACATATATGTATGGCATGAACCACAGAGCAGCAGGAAGAGGACTGTGTGTGTAATAAAGCGGGCGTGCACTGTGCACACGATTGCACACTGCAGACAAAGCTCTGTTTGAAGCTCATCGATCGATTTGCGACAATGCACGAGAATTTTGCTCCCATAAAAATATTACTATATAATATGCCTATGTGTAGGTATATACGTGCCTATGTATGCACACATATGCATATTATGTACTCGTAGTTATGCATTAGTATCTGTCCTGATACTTGAGTAGATCTGTTTTATAACGATCTTTTCCGTCCTTCAATAAATATTCATCTAATTAGCGGTATGTATGTACCATGCTGGATTGCATGTATTATACATGATGTATACTATGTAAATGTAATACATATCATAGGGTAGCAAGGTAATAGTAGAGCTATTGAACGACTTTATCTCAACGTTTTAAACAAGATCACCAGTGAAAACATGGAAGAGAATAAAATAACGGGATGCTGGAACACTGCCCCATATATATTCTGGTGAAAATGAGTAGCACTTTTTCTCAATGGTTAGTCCACCATCAGCATCTCCCACCAACGGGAGTAACAGGACTTTTGCTGCAGTCACTCCAGAAGAGATAGCAAAAGGTTGTTGTACTTCTTTAGAGATTGTTCTAGAAGAGGTTAGGAATAAATATGATATTCTAACTGTCACACAACGAAGAGATATAGTTGTATAAATTACTACATTAAAATTGTAAAAAAGGAATCATTAGTGTCCGACAAAGTTCTGGGTAGAAAAACACCGTTAATGGGATTCAATAATTTCAAATCAGAAGCCTATAAAAAATGTAGTTCATACAAAGGTAAAATTTTGTGGAATAAAATTCCAAGAAATGTTGATGTTTTAGAACTTGGAATGAATGGCTTTCTTAGTGTTTGAAAACCATATGAGCATTGTTACAAATAATGTGTGTGAAACAGGAAAGACAATAAAGTTTCTATTCTATTCTTGCGAACCTAGCTCAATAATAAAAGTGTATGCATGGAGTAAAGGATACATGCCGCAAAGAGAAAGGTGAAAGTCGGTCGTCCACTCTCATCTGAGTGTCAGCGTAGCTTTACAACAAATGCTGCTCTCATCTAATCGTTATTCCTATATATTTTTTGTGTTTACAACAGAGTTAGTTGAAGTTTGCAGTAGTCCCTACAACTTCCCTGTTCCTACTCCTTTTACAAAAAAAAAACAAGTTTTTACAAAAAATAAACAAGTTTTTACAAAAAATAAACCAGCTTTTGTGGCTATTGAAATAACTATTCATGACGACAGCAGGGGGCTCATAGCTGTCGTATTCCGTGTCCGGA
>JAHZNC010005573.1:0-12337 GCA_027744095.1 Zhuqinia jingwanae | reverse complement strand
AATGACAAAATATATATAAAAAAATATATGCCGGTTTTGCTGATATCAATAACCGATTTTGCGATATGATATGAGCATATAATAATATACAGCACCACACACACACACACACATTACCTAATGCCTATCTTTTACATTACGGTATATAACGAGATTGAGACAAGGACTCACTGTTTTATGTAAAGTAAGTGTTTTATGTGGATAGAGATAAACACATAAGATAAGGAAAGGAAGGAAATTAGCTTATATGTTTTTTTAAACGATGATGATATCGATCTAACGATTTGTACTAAAAAATAAAAATAAAATGTTGATAAGGTTCACAAGAATAAGTCATATACATAAATACCTACATACACACACAAATTACTTATATACTTATTAAACTCACCAAATGAACTCTTTTTTAATGCTATAATAATTTTTTTTGTATCAAACTATCTCGTTTGCAATTTTTGCGGTTGTTGTCACGATGCCAGACGTCAAAAAAATGTATATTCATAAGCAGAGCATGAATATTATTATGATGATAATGATGACGACAAACGAGGATATGAATGTCCTTTTTATTTATATATTATACAATCCAGCGCAGTGTACGTTGTGTGAAGTAGTATTCCAATCAAATAGCTTGTTAAATATGTGCATATATAAAAGTAAAATAGACGCGTGCACTGCACAACAAACACACACACAAAATAACAACAACAACATAAAACCGAGTTTTTTTTGTATGCATGTATATTTACTTACTTTTATACTTTTTTTCCAACACTTTTTTTCAGCACGTCCATCAATAAAATATATAATTTATTACTTATTTATCAGGAGAACCTTTGGTGAGAAAAAATCGACCATGGCACAATAAATACAAACTTTTTTTTTGCTACTAGCACACTTTTTTTCTTCTCTCTCCTTTGCTGCTCTGCGAGTTACTTTTTTTTGGTACTTAGCTTTACTCACTTTTACTACTCACCCACAAAACAGAAACGGGATATATGTATACCTTCCACAAATCAATCAATAATGTCAATCCACCTTTTCCTTGTCCTCTCACTCTCTTTCCCTTTTTCTTGTGTTGTAGGTATATATTTTCTTCTTTTCCCTTTTCTTTACTCCATCAATGAACACCACAAAAATTATAGGATTGCAGAAAAAACCACACTGTCAGTTTTTTTTATTTTGGCTTGGCAGATTCACAAAAAGATATGCGGCGACACGGACACCGAGCAGTATCAAAAACTGCAATGACACTTTTTTGACAATGGCACAAAACAGACAAGAAAATTTTTATATTTTTTTATTGCTTTGCTTTTTTTGCTAATGTGTATTTTTTTCACGCTTATTTATTTTCACTACTACACAGTCAGTATTTTTTTTATCACTAAAGTTTATTTTTTGCTGCTTTTTGCAGCAATGAGTTTAGGATGACCATTGGATGTCAACTGCCAACCAAGTAATGAACGAACAAGTGAACCAGTCACACGACACCACAACAACAAAACATGAGCAAATGTTTCCTGCTACTGCTGCTGTCCCTTTCTGTCACTCTGCACATCACACAACAACACAACTATCATCATCAAAGAACAAAAATAAAATCAGATTATTTTTTTTGATTTTTTTTACAAGCTTGACTTCTTCTTGTCTACACACACATCCAAAAACAAATATAGATCTGTATCCTCTCTGATTTTTTCCTCCTCTCTCTGATCATCCAGATTCCAAGCTCTTACGTTTATTTTATTGTATTTTGATTAGATTATTTTAAAGAATTACTATTCACCACAAACCACACAAACTGCATTCCTACAAGAATATATCTATATATTCTGCAAATAATTTTTTCTCTCTTCTTTTCACTTAGAGTAGATTTTAGTGTGTAGTTTATATTTTCTTTCTATATTATTTACAGTTGATCGTTGAAGCATGTAGCGGAACGGTAAAAGCACACCATCACCACCACACTGGCACCACTAATTTCTCTGTTCGATTATTTGCATTATTTGCAAACTATTTTGCTTTCCATTTTATGTATTCATATACTTTACTCCCATTCCAATATATACACAATATAGAGAAAGAAAAGATGTTTATTTGTGATACGGAGATGACTAGGATACTCTAACTATCCAAATGCAATTTGGTCGATAAGAACCAGCTGTAATGAGAATGACGACAAAATATTATTTCCAACAAGAATATTGTATCCCAACCAAAAAGACACACTTTCTGAGCTCTGCTCTGTGCTTGTGTATGTGTGTTCCTTGCTTGATGATAATTGCAAAACTGCGATGTGAAGTGAGTCTGAGGATACGTTAAGTACAGCAGAAAAGAAACACACAGAAACTTGCACACACACACAGACGGTCTCTCTTGCACAGTCAGCTCGTTCCGTTCTCTAAACTCTCTATCGCAGCAACCCTTTTTGCACGGACAGAGTAGGAGACAGCACAGCTGAGATTCTCCCAACAAACTCCACTCAAGTCACAACAACAACACACATAAAAAGCACCAGCAGGTTTTTTTTAACCAGAAAGAGAGGAGAATGTCTGCTTGCTCTACTACTACTACTACTACTACTACTGTACATATACATACATACCTAATAATAATAAGTGTTATATATATAAGCCACAGAGTGGAAGGGGAAATCACAATCAGAAAAAAAAACTCAGTCAAGTCAATAGAAAATGTTATATATAGAGATACAAGGTACATGTGCAAGTGTGCATCAGTAGTATAATAAGAGGAGAGAGAGAAAAAGAAAAGAGAGATTCCCTCACTTTATTCTCTCTCTCTCTCTGATTCTGTCTCTCTCGTGCTGCTGTGTAGTACTTGACTTTTTTCACCGTAAAAAAAGAAATTTTGTATAAAAAAAAGAGCAAAGTAGAGAAGTGTTTCACGTTATTATACAACGACAAAAAGAGCAGCAGCAGCAGCAAGCAGAGCAAAAGCATGCACGCATATTGCAAAAAAAAACTTTGTAGAAGAAATGATGATGCTCTTTTGTGAAGAAGAACAAGTAGGAGTAGAAACGGAACAAAACGTAAGTTTTTTTTTGTATTATTGTAGTACTTGACTTTTTTCACCGTAAAAAAAGAAATTTTGTATAAAAAAAAGAGCAAAGTAGAGAAGTGTTTCACGTTATTATACAACGACAGAAAGAGCAGCAGCAGCAGCAAACAGAGCAAAAGCATGCACGCATATTGCAAAAAAAACTTTGTAGAAGAAATGATGATGCTCTTTTGTGAAGAAGAACAAGTAGGAGTAGAAACGGAACAAAACGTAAGTTTTTTTTTGTATTATAGGTGGTTATATAAATGTATGAATGTATGATGCCGTGCGGATGATGATGATGACACTATTCTCTTCTTCTTCTTTCTCTCTATAAAGCTTTTTTTCTGCGTTGCTTGCTATTATATTATGTTATGTCTTTTATTTTTTATTTTTTGGAGCCACGTTGAGTCAAGGCTCAGGGCAGCAAAAAAAAAGACAGAGAGGAGAGAAGAGAGAGAGAGAGAGGTAAAAACTTCGCATCTCTCCTCGCTCTTTATTTTATTCTCGTCTGCTTTTTTTTCTTCTCCTGCTACTGCCGTAATGATGATGATGTTGATGATGCGAGAAAAGCAGGAGCAGCGAAAACAGCAGCAGTCAAGTATTAAGGTAAAAGGAATGCATTTAGTACTCACTACTATATAGTTTTTTTTGTAGTACTCAACTCGTTCGCTCATTCACTCAAAAAAAGTGAGACTCCGACTCGAATCTCAAACTTCTTAAGGAAATGAAGAAAAAAATAGTGAGCGTTTATACAAAAAAAGAAGTATTTCAAACACATTTACACACACACATAATGTGCAAGTTGCACGATGCGATGCGCTCTGTTTTCACGTAGAGAGAGAGTTACATACAGTTGGACAGTATAGGAGCAAGGGAAAAAGTGAATCTAGATTTGAAAACGATTCAATGTGTTTTTAGCATAAAATAGATTCCAGGGAGCTTATACCAAATATGTAGGATTGTGTGTGTGCCTGCCTGCCTGTTAGTAAACGGAGACCAGCAGAAGCAATGTAAATGGTAAAGCACATTGGATTTTTTTTTCGCTTCTGCTGCTGCTGTTATAATAATGACTGCATATAATATCATCAAAGTGTGTAGTTGTATAGTATACTTTGCTGCTGCTCAATGTCTACTACACGCTGCTAATGCTGCCACTACTACTACTACTACTACTACTACTGCTGCTGTAATGTTTTGTGGGAAACATGGTAAACATACCTACAAAAGTAATTCAATGTACCTACCTATATAATATGTGTGTATTATTATAAGTTTGCATGCTCTACTTCTACTACTATTGCGTTTTCTCAGCCTAAACGATTGTATGGAGCAGCGACGGCGGTGGCAGTGGTGGTGGTGGCGTGTTGTATTTTTTTCTTCTTTTTTTGCTCAGTAAAGACAAAGTGGATAGGTTGTCCGTATACGAAACAGGAGAACTCAACTCTTTTCTTGCTTGAGGAGGAAAAAAGGCGCACATGTACCACCACCACCATCAAACCAACCAGCCATGCATACTATATAGTACACATATATTATATACTTACTTTACATTTTGCTTCTAGGAATTGAATGAAACTGAGGAATGGTGAAACAAGCCAAAGTAGTAATATAAAAAACGTATTTTGGGCCTACTACTCCAACAGCCTACGTAATAGTACGTAAATAATAGTAGTGTAATAGCAGCAGCAGGCAGAAGAGAAGAGAGAAGAAGAAGAAGAAAAAACATTCATCCTTCCTTATTGCTTGCAGCAAGCAAGTAACTCAACTAGTCGAACAAGCAAAAGCAGTCAAAAGCAGCAGCTGAAATATATAAAAAAAGAAGGAAAATGTGTGTGTGTGTTCTTGTGTGTCTGTCTGTAACAGTAGCACACAGTATGGATTTACTTTATCATTCTTTTTGAACAATTTTTCGCTGCTCTTTTTTCTCGTTCTTTTTTTGTTGCTTTAAGCTTTTATATAAACCCTCCTAGCAAGCAGTAGTGGTGGCATAAGTAGTTGTAGAAGCAAGCAGCAGCAGCGGAAACTGAATCAGTAAAAAAAATTGTGTTTCTTTTTCTCATACTATTTACTTGGATAGATTAAGTACATATAAAAGAGAGAGACGGAAGATATATATAGAGCTAGAGAGAGAGAGAGTTGTTTGTGCGAAATATGTAGGTAAAAGAAGAACATGGCATTGATGACGACGGAGATACACACATGAAACCTGTGTACCACCACCGAACCAAACCTGGGAGACTTGCTATCAAATACTTCTTGCAATTTCGGGACTTTTTCCTCTTCTTCTTCTTTCTGACTTTCTAGAGAGCTATAGTTCTCAATCTTCTTAAGAAACAGCCTTTAAGGTGAAATGTGTCACAACGACACGATGTCCCACTGACTTTGTACGACATGTAAATCGAGAAACAACAGCAATACACACATATTCTCTCATATATATACTCACTTTACTCCTCTCTCTCTCTCTCTCTCAGCTCGCTAACTGGCAAAATCGCACATTCAAAATAAAATACAAGAAAAAAAAGAGTGGATGCAAGTGCCAAAGGGTGATGTGATATACTATACCACGAGAGAGGGAATAAGAGAAAAGATGGCAAAATGAAGAGAGAAAACACAAAGAATAATAATATATTTATTGTACAATTTTGCCTGACTTGATACAAAACATATTCATTGCATCGGAATATCGGGGGAAATATATACACGACCTTATGTATGTTGTATGTTCACCAAATAAAATATCATTATTACTACAACCACGCTTTGTTTCGTTGTTCTTTTTTTCAATGTGCTTTGGCGCTAGGTTTACAGTTTTTCATTTCGGCAACTCCAACTTTTTTCTTCTTATTTTTCTTATTTTATTGTAAGCTTTTCTCAAGAAGGATTGGTGGCGGATGTAGGATGTAGCAGGCAAACAATAAAGTACACAGACCATTACGTGGGCTTCCAATATGCAAAATGAGCTTCCTTTTCGTCGACGTCGTCATGAAGAAGGAGAAAAAAAATGGCTTTCGCCAAGAAAATAAAGAAGAGAAAAAGAATGAGAAGTAGAAGAAAAAACAGGATAATGGAAATGCAGTGGTGGTAGCAGTAATACTATAGTGGATGTTTTATGTGATGTTTGTTTGGAAGGACGACGAATGGATTGAATTGAGTGAGCGACATATGACGAGTACTATACATTGGGTGAAATGCAAGAAAGGCGCACAGAAAACACAAATTTTGTAGACTAGGGTAACGTACATAATATTATACATATATTTCGTGTATTCACTTCCAAAAAAATGTATATATAAATGCATGCAGAAGTATTTACAAGTGGTTATACAAATAAAGCCAAAAAATATATGTTATTATATTTAAGATGCAAACATACGAATTCCGTTTTGGATTTTGTTTAAAAAACATAATATCCTCCCTTGAAAAAAAATCTTGTAAACTCCAAACCAAACATTGTATTTATCAACTTGCCTATGCACTATGTACCTACCAACCTATTTTACTTATCGTCTGTTTTTTGTGTGGGTGAACTTGAAAAAAAAGTTATCAATAGAGCAAAATGCAAGAGAGAAAAATAGATATGTATTTATGCATCTACTCCACCGCCACGCCATAATACTACCACTATAGATTCCTCCAATTATGCATTGCACTCGTGCAAGTCGTGTGTTTTCTTTGTATACTACTACTTGTTATGCAAATAGAGTCAAAGCCATTCAATATAAGTATAATAGAATGAAGAACGTGAGCCATAACAAAAGTGGAAGAAGATGATATAACCGTAACAATAAAAACAAGGTGGCAATAATAATTTTGCACTTCCATCCATCCAACTTGTTCTTTTATAATATTCTTCTTCTTCTTGCAAGCAAACAGAAAAAAAAGGAATAAAAAAAAGCTTTGCCTAGTCAGTATAACAAGTTGTTTGAGTACAGAAAATGAAAATGCCATATATTACACACCGCTTTTTTGCAACACGATCACCGCACCATATTCATCCAATCCATTGAAGGAACAAGAAGAAGAACAACAACAAAAAAGTTCAAAAATATCCAGAGGCTAGTTTCCAACGCTCTCAACTCTGAGAGAACACAATACACCATCAGCACCACCACGAACGACCACCATCACCGACATACCTAAATATTATATTATGCCGTGTTATATTAAATGTAGCGTGTGTATATGTGTGTGTATTGTATAGTGGTGGTGGTAGTCTTATGAAATGAAAGTGGTTGTAATAAAAGTACACTTGTAGTATTGCACAAAATAAAATTTACTTATGCATGGGGATCTGCATGTGAGCAAGTTGTCTGAAAGTTTGGTAGCCTTTTTGCAAGAGAATTGCTTATACTGCAGCAGCAACAACAAAAACGCTACGCCAAAAGACTAAAGACCTACGTACATGCTTTATATACCTACGTATTATAGTACATGCATATATTTTATACCTACAACAACATACCTATATTTCCTTCATTCACATCTTAAAGCATTTATATGGCTTTTTACGATAGTGGCAAATAACAAGACGACCTCGTGCCATGCCGTGAAACTCAAATACCTATACACACACACACGACTCATAATAATACTTTCATTCTATTTCTTTATATGGATGGATGGATGGACATAATTTTTTGTTGTTGTATTATTATGCGAGTCAATACATATATTTAATCACCAACACTAACAACGCGTTGGAATAATAATAATAATAATCCCATAAGAAAAAAAGTAAGCTCTTCTTTTTTGGTTAAACAACGGATGGATAAAATAAATAGTGGTGAGTTGGAGAATATTGAATTATGAAGAATTATAGTGACATGACATATATACACACACACACACAGTCAGAGGAGAAGTGTATAGTAGCCGCAGTAAAACAAGCAAAAAAAGGGAACAGAGCAGCTGCTGCGGCTCTTTCTCCTGATGAGTAGTGGCTTTAGGCAAAAAAGGCTTTGGTTTATGGCAACAAGAAGGAGATGAGATGAGATGCTATATTTACTGCATATTATACAAGTAATTTTATTATGGTCCAGAAAAAAAATACTACATAGCAAACTAGATATAAAAAAAGAACAACAAGAAGTGTAAAAAAAATGGATGTAGAGAGATGTAAGTAGAAGCAAAAAAAAAATTTGCTGCTTTTGCCTGCATAATCTTAGTCGTTGCTGCTGCTATACTGCTACAACTGCTACTACTGCTGCTGCTCCTGGCAAAAAAAAATTAATAGTAATGAATATAAAGATTATTATTATGTATGCGTGATGATGATAAAAAAGCGTACATTTATATATATACACACACATTACTATATACCGCGCGCGATATGATAAAACCACATAAAACCCGCATTGCTACTACTACATAATAATGATATTATGGTGTAGTAAATGATTTTCATAAGAAAAAGATAAGCTCAAGTATAAAAAAAAGCCAACAACAAAAAAAACAGCAGTGCTCTGGGCTGTTGTTGTATTATTATTATTATGATATATCTTTTGTACGAAAAAAAGGGCAAACGAGGCCAAGATAGGCAAATAGGCTTATAATATTACACACATTTTATGCTAACCACGTTTAGCGTATTTTTTCTTCTTCTCTGTGTGTGTGTTTTGTCATAATTTTTTTAATGGTGTTTTGTATATGATATGAAGTGAGTACGAAAATGTGGTTGTGTTGGTGGTGGTAGTGAATGTATTTATAATGTAGGCATACTTTATCTTACAACTGCAGCAGAAGTAGCAGCAGCAACCGGAGAAAATAATTCTGAGAGAAGAGAGAGAGAGAATCTCATTTTCAAATTTCTTAAGACTTTTTGTTCAAGTCACCACTTATACGAGTTTTTTGTTGTTGCGAGGATGAAGAAAGAAATAGTGGGAGAAGCAGTGGTGATTTTCATATTCATGTTGAAAGTAGAAAAAAAGCTAAAACAAACAACCTTGATGTAAATTTTCATATTATTATTATTATGTCTCTTTCTATTCAGGATGAGCTTCATTTCTCTCTGTTTTTAACTGGCTTTACTGATATACACATGAGATTACAAAAGAAAGAAAGACTATGAATGCAAGCGAGAGAGAGAGACGCTCTATAAAAAAACTTTTCCTTCTGTTTGTAATGTGTATGATTATGATTACTATTACATCTTATCTTCTTACTCTGTGTCTACTCTAAAAAGTTCTCATAATAATCAGCAAATATAGGAATATCACGTATATATGCATGTTTAAATGCAAATTTGTGTGTATTTCTCATTTATTTTCTTGGCTGAGGTTCCAGAAGGGAAGATGCGCGGGGTAAAAAAAATGAAGATGAAAGAAAGGCAGTATTAATGTTGCTGCTGCTGCTACCGCGCCACGACTCTGATACAACTTTTTTTTAAATGTCTACACAGTTCATCTGTGTCCTTTCGTGTATTACAATGCAATAAAGTAAATTTTCAATGCCTGTCTTCCCCCATTTATATTGGAACAGGAATTAGCCTTTCTTTCTATCTGACTGACTGGCTCACTCACTCAAGAAAAAGAGGATAACATACAATGCACCTACATTGTATGCACATGTATTTATATTTTATGTACTAGTTCGCCACGGGCAGACAAGCACATATGCGTGCTTGCATGCACAACTTGCTCACAATTGGATAATGTCCCTTTGAATGATCATTTGATGATCTCCTCTTGTGGTATGCACACATCCACTGATATAAAATGTACTGAGGTGTGTGTGTTTCTCTTTTATTTTCTTCTATAAAATATATAGCTTTTAAATTGTACACGTGGTTAAATTGGATTGGTTTGCAGAGAAGAAGAAGAAAAGGGTTTTTTACACTTGATAAGTTTTACGGGAACTGCACTGCTAGCAAAACATGATCATGATGAGCATCATCATCATCATCATCATCAGCAAAGCAACAGCAAAGGAAGTGGAAGAAGAAGAAAAGAGAGAAGAGGATAAAAATAAGCTCTGTGTATCTATCTGTTGTCTGCATGTGTATCTTTTTATATATTATTATTTCTCGCAGCTTCTCTTCATCCTTGTCAACATGGCCCCTCATTCAACATTCTTAATCTTGTGAGAAGCTCCAATAAATAATCATTACAGAAATAAAAGGTCGTCTCTATAATAAAAACGAGCAAATATACTAATGTAGATATTCAATAAAAAGGTATAAAACATCTCTAAAGTTTCTCATCCAACTATCATCTGACAAAGCAGCAGTAGTAGCAGAAAATAATAATGATAGAAGTAGTGATCTCGTGATAGAAGCCCATTATAAATAACAAAACACGTACACATACCACTTTTCTTTCTTTATTTCTTTTGAAAAAAAAAACTATTGACTATGTATTATTTTTATCTACGCGGCAAGATATTTTGTAAAAGAGAGAGAGAGAGAGAATATCGAGAGAAAAAATTTATAGCGGGCAACATTTTATTTTTCAGTGTATCTTCTTCAGTAAATTGGAATCATTATGATGATGATTATATATATGTAGTGTTTTTTCTCCGAATATCATGTATATTATTTTTACAAGAAAAAAAATACAGCAATAAAACACCGAGAGACTTATTAAGAAATAGTAGGAAGATTACACATAAACACGAAATCGTACAAGGGAACAAAAGGAGCAATAATAATACGCCAAAGAAAGAAAGAAAGCAATCAAAAAGAAGCAGGCATGTTTTCTGGTGATGATGGTGTAGTGAGTCGCCAACTCTCAAAAAGCGGCAGAAAATAACGTAAATGAGGAAACAAAGACAAATATATTATAATAAGAGCGTGATAGCTACTCCACAGGAGAGACGACTGAGTGTATCTAAATCTTTTAAAAAGCCATAGAAAAAATGTCTAATTATTATAATTTAATTGGCTGAAGAGACGACATCATGGGACATCAGTTTTCTACTTTTTCTATCTTTTTTTACACACATAAATTTTTATTTTTTTGCAGTGTGGGGTAGGTATACTATATGTTATACATAATAGTTTTATAAAATACTCATTCAACTGCAGAGAGCAGCAACAAAAAAAGGAAAAAAACGTGGTTAAAATTGGGATTTTTTAAATATTGTTGTTGCAAAAGAATAGTTGAAAAGACGTAAGGTAAAAAATAAAAAGATGTTTTTTTCTTGATCCCTTTTTATTACGATTGGGATATTCCTCTTGAGTGAGTTGAAGTGGAACTCTGGGAAAGGCGGAAAAAAAAGAGTAAAGAAGATACAAAGTGAAGTTCATATATAACAACATCGCATCATCGGCAAAACAAGTAGCAAGAGAGAGAGAGAGAGAGAGCGGCTGTAGATTTTTTGTCTAAAAAAACGTAATGCGGCTTAAATTGAAGTGCTACATAATATATCAACAAGACGAATTGCATTTTTTCTTCTCTCCCTCTCTTTCTTCACTAACATCACACAAAACACAATATATACAACAGAGAAACACACACACACACATTCTCTCTCGTTTGTTTCTTTCATTCCGCTATAAACTACCTATATAAATTTTTGCAGTATTTATTATTATACCGTTTGTGTGTTGTTGTTGTTGTGTTGTTGCTGCGTATTTGTTTGAGTGTGGAGGAGCACTAGGGCTTCTGTCTTGCTTACTGTTGACTGTATAAATATATGGTATATTAGATTTGTTGTGACACATGAAGGAAGACAGCGTACAAGTACAAGCGAGAAAAAGAAACTGTGCGATGATAGCAAAAAACGGGCAAAAGAAGAGACATGGGAAAATGGTTTTAAAAAAGAGAGAAGGATAATCCAATCCAGGGTCATTTCCCATTTCTCACATGTGAGGTATGTGACTCCACCACACAATTCCCAGTCAACTCAACACACACACACACACACACACACTCGACGAGTCGACTGTTTAAAAACACAACAGTCGCATTTTGTGCGACCAAAAGTATTCTTTTAAATTCAAAAAGTGTATAAATATAATATGCATATGTGAATGTATGTATATATATAAAAGAGGGAGAGAGAAAAGAAAGTGAAAAGAGTTTGTAAAATGTTCCCAAACTTTACAGATTGGTGAGTATGTATTTCAACAAGAAAAAAAGGGTAAAGTGTTGAATGCGCAGGAAGACAAAAACCGTTTTGTTTCAATTATGCACGTAAAGTACAACAGCAGCACATGAAAAAGTAAGGAGGATCCAACACTAGAAAACCAAGTCATCAAAAATGAACACCATAATACCCAAATGAAGAAAATGGCAAAAAAAGAAAAAGTTTTGCAAGTGAGGAGATGTGATGCGAG
>JAHZNC010005572.1:0-16489 GCA_027744095.1 Zhuqinia jingwanae | reverse complement strand
GTGGTGATAGTGGCGGCGGAAGAAAAATGTGCCAGGAAGGGAAAACTGAATCGAATCATCATTGAGGTTGACTGAGAGATCATAATATCTATAAAATAGCCTTATATATGTAGGTAATACACAATTCACTTTAATATATATAAACTATAAACGAATCTGCATAATTCTTTTCCGGTCTAAAGCAAAAATAATATGCCTAGCCTGTATATTTAGCCTTATGGGCGAAGTATATTGTAAATATGGGCAAATCCGGTACACAAACCTAGGTCACACAAGTCCATACAAGGCGGAAGAACAATTTTTTTGGACGGGATAAATAAACCCATTTAACTGGAAATGCGGGTTTTTTCTGTGATATGAGATATACATATAAATAGCCCACCTGTTCATATGTGTTTATATGAAAATACACAATATGGGCATCATGTTATCATGTATGTATAATGGAAGGAATGCTCTCAAATTTGAAAATACGGGTCGAATCAAATATTTTATTTCAAACAAAACCATGAAGATGGGGAGCAAATTGTTTGCTCTCTACTATACTAATATCCGTTTGATGATTGGGAAAGTGTGGTGAAAAAGCAAAATGGTATAAGTAACAATAATATGAAATAATGCTCGTTTATGTTTGTCTTTTCTGTTCCATTTGAGTTTAAACGTGATGAATGTATCTGTGTAGTTATCAGTTTTGTAGGTGATTTTAATGCAAACAGGGGAAAACCACGTATGATGTGATATGAATGAGTAATCTTTATAAATATGTTTAGTACTACTGGGCATGTATACCTATATTATGTACAGTATATATAGTAGATACAAGAAATACTTTTGCCTCCGGTTTGAAAGTTGTGAAATGGCACGCACATGAATACACATCATATCATAATAATACCAAGTTTCAAATATCTAGTCTGCTCACAGTTTTATGAGAAAATGCCGCTGAAATTGGATACTAGGGCAGTTATACAGAAAAGAGAAATGTAGGCCGAGGGATTGCAAAATGAGAAAGTGAAAGTGCGCATTATACACATACACACACACACACTATCTTGGGTTACAGGCAGTGAAACTTGTGAGATCACATAAAATGGTGTATTATATATTGTATCAATAAATATGTATCTCGTATCTCAACGGTGACATTCACGCAATATAATAATGCGTGAAGCAGAGTAGAATAAACTGCGATTACGATTTGCGATACTCTACAAAAGTATCATATTTCGGTACTATTTCATTCACAAGTACACATCATACAAGAGGTTGTGTTGTGCTGCCGGCACATATAATGAGACTGGCTCAATGTAATTTTTTAGATGAAAATATCGCATTACCTCCTTTTCTCCCAGCCGCATGATCAAAACATGGACAAGATATGAGGGAGACCATAAAAAAAATCAGAGTAATGAGTTGATACATATGAACAATGCGGAAGTGAATGAATGAGTATTTTTATCGACTTGGACAGATACTCCTTCTTCATCCTTCCAAAAAAAATAGGGCTGGGACAAAAAATATTGTTCCTACATATGTCACATTTCGGTACTTTGTATGAAGTATTATAAAAGTCCTTATATATATCCTCTTGAACTGCGTCACAAATTTATTGCGTATACTTGAATTTCAGTAGGTTGATGTTATATATAGCTGCAAAGGAGAAATTATAACAAGAAGGATGGTTATAGTTGTAAAAAAGCGGTTACTTGACACGGGATATTAAAATGAAATGGACTATGCATGTAAATGTATCACGAAATCTGTAGTGTTTTTTTTTGGAGAAAATTGTAAAGAGAAAGAGTTGGAGTACCGCACATATCATTTATCATTCTCATTGTGCCAAGAATTATAATCATAATATACTTTTTATGACGATGTATTATAGGTCATTCTACGCACTTTTAGCTTGTGTATGTGCCTAATGCACTTAGGTATATAGAAATGTCATTTCCAATTCCAAGAATTCATTTCCAAAGATATTATGTCCTTGTAGAAGTGAAGTAGCACAAATGGAAACTCAGTACATGAAGAAAAAAAGATTTCATGTTTTAATGCTTCTCTAACGATTTGAACTTATCATAATGTATGGTTTAAATTATATTTAGACCCTCAATTTTCTGCTGATGAAGCTCTAAGTAGGCCTTGCTCAATCTATGAATGGAAATCTATATAAATAATATACTCACTAACAGTTTTATTTGTTGTTAAAACGTCAAACTTATACAACTTCGCAGTACATGCTAACAGGTAATTTTGAAATAATAAATTGTAATGGAAAAACATTACTATTGTTAGTTTTATTAGACAAAAAATATCATCTTTGGTTCTGTCAACACTGTTAACTAAACAACAGCAGCAGGAACAACTTCTAAATAGACAAAAGGTCGATGATCTTTGTGTCTTCCCAAAGGAGACATATATGATTGTGCATTATTATACACAGGATGATGGTTGCGGTTATGTGGACCTTAATGCCTATTTTGCTTTGCATGCTTTCCAAATCATGGAGCTATTGATTTTTTATTTACAAAAAGTACATAGGTATTTATACTCACGTCATAAAATAAATCTTCAATTCTGAAGTTAATATTAGGGGAATGAACCAATATGATATTATCATGTGTAGCATACACAAAACAACTTGACTTACACGGCGGTCAACCCTACTGCTGCGGTACACTGCGACTCCACAATCCCATGAATATAAATGAAGTGTAAATGGGTATGTTATGTACGTACACCCTATAATTTTTAATCTTGGTTCAAACATACATCTTATAGTATATGCAAAAAAGACTATTTGTTGTGGGTAAGAAAATAAATACAATACCCGAAATAAACTATCCAATATTATATAGTTCATTGGCTTCTACATTTATCGTTTTTCTTACAATCATGAATTTTAGATAATAATTATAAGCAAGAACTTGTTTCCCGTTCTCCAAATAACATTTGCTAATGTTATATGCATCTATAAAGCCCATTCAACCCAAATAAATCGTCATATTAAATATTTTATGCACTTGCACTTGAGATATCGTTTCTCGTGTTGGAATTTTGCAAGGTTTGACTTTTGGATGGAATGTATAGAATTAATGGCAAAGTTATTTTTAAAATGTTATGTTTGCAAAGAGTGTGAAGGAATACAGATACACACGATGAATTCGAGAGAGAGGAAAGCGAATTAAGATAACATCATGCACCAAAACAGAATTTGATCTTATTGTAGAAGTGTATTATGTTAGTATTATAAACATTAATATACTCAAAAACCATTTTGTCTATTTCACAACTAAAATAAGTTTTATTGAGGTACGAATTAACTTTTTTTTTGCAGCAGCAGCATTCATATTTTGATAATGGCCCACCCACAAAGCAGGACTATACAATTTTGCAAAAATGCAAAACACTTCCACAAGAGTAGAAACTACGCCACTTCCCGAAGTATGTTACTAAAAGGAAAGTGGTGTAGACGCCATAAGAGCATTAATTTTGGTGCACATTTCATTACACTATTGTAATCCAAAGTTTTGTAACATCCCATTCCCTGAGACAGCAATAAAAATGCGACTACCTACTTCATAGTATCTGTAGAACTATGTATGTACATACTATTTCATCTGATCAGCTGCATCAAACTACCAAACTTGGAAATCCCACATTGAAAAAGCTTTTTTGAAGGAATTATTAATGTTATCATTTTACGTTGGGGCAAGAAACTTTGAAAGATGGCGTATCATCATTTTTTTTAAATATTGGTACGAATCCAACGTAAAAATACATAATATGGAGTGAAGTAGAGTATCATATAAAAAACATGAAGCATTTTGAATTGACTTGAAATTGTACGATGGGCACCGTATTTTGTACATAAATTAAATAAGAGTGTGTCTAGAATTTGTGCGCATTTTTAATAAGCATTTAACCAGAATAATTAAATGAAATCTAGTAACTTTTTCACCTAATTGTGAAAGCTCTTAAACATTTCCTGCTCACATATCAAGTAGTTTGACTACAGATATTTTGTTTGAAGGATCAAGTGAAAGTCTGCAGGCTTTTATTCCATTGCAGCAGTCAAACTAAAGCACTTACAAAAAGGGGGTCTTCATGTCGAGTTCAAGAGTCCGAGTGTATACTCTACACACAGTATACAAAGCTTGTTTTGTTGTGTGTGTGTGTGGAATTGTGGTGCTTGCTGCACTCGTAAAAGTATGTTTGGCCTGGAATACAAATCAAGGACCTCGTGTACAAAACGCTACAGGAACATTAGCTTTCTGCACGTTCATCTCAAGTGTCCCCTTGTGAATGAAGCCAACACGAGAAAGTGAGACTTTTACTGCTTATTCACCTCATTATAAACAGGCACCCGAGGGTAGTAAACATATATGTATAACATGTGTATGTATACTATATTACGTACAAATGCGTCAAATCAAACCCTTTATACCAGATTATATTTATTCCACATACAACTATTGCATATTATTTAGGTATCTCTCATTTATCTTGGATAAATCTTCAATGAAAACAAGATAAAACGAAAATAATAATTTTGGTATTGGTTATTTTATTTATAAAACCCCCTCATCTTTATTGTTGAACAATGCACTCTCAGCAATAAAAACCGGTCACAAAAGAAATCTGAAAGTGCATCTTGTAATATGGTTAAAAATGTATAATGTACATATGGGAAACATTGCTTTTTGCTTTCGCATGTATATATATATTTATTATTATGTAGAAGTTGTGAACAAGTGCAAGTGTTGTAAAAGTTTTGTAAATGAGGTCCCGACCACAGTTGTGTGCACATTTTTATAGCTTTTTGAGTTTGTAAACATTTTATTTGGATGACATGGCATTAGTAGTGTTGTAGTTTAGTTTGGCAAAAGTAAAAGAGTTTTTGTTCTTTTTTTAGATCACAAGATATTTTTAGTATTTTATGTGGTATAACATAATGCAGCCATCCCCATGTTTGGTGTATGGCAGCCAACACGTCGTCCCTTCCTAATATAATTTTCCAATTTGCAACCCGCGTGCAAACATGTATGCACCAAAAGCTATACACCTAGGTAGTCGTGTATGTGTGATAAAAGTTAGTTTTGACTTTCACTTCCATCATACACCTATCAATTATCCTAACTTTCATTATATATCTACACCTAATAGAAAACATATCACAAAAATGAGCTCCAAAATATTTTTTGCACTTTTAATATGATTAACATTTTTGTCGATACGTGCAGTAAAGTTTCGGTGTATTTTACTACTTCATAAGTATCAAAAATATTTATTTAACCAATTATCATTGAATATACGTTTTTAGTCTTTTTTGTACACTTTCTACAACCTACAATCAACAACATTTGTACAATAGTAGTATGTGTGGTATAATTTTGAAAAGCAATAGTTTTATTTTCAGTAAATATTAGTATGCGGTTCAGTTTTTGCTGTCGATTCGGACAAACACTACGAAGTTGATGTGTATATAGTCTCTACAAATTTATCAACAGGAGTAAATATTTACTTCACTTGATTTAGATGTGGGACATTTGTAGTAATAACATTAACACAGCAATTTTTCTGATGTTAGATGTACAGCATTTTATACTTGAAATTTGTGATTACATGTTATATTGAATGTATGATGAAGGAAGCATTTTTACAAATTAAATCATACAATCAACATATTATTTGCTAGCAAAAATTAATTGGAGGAAATCGTAACCTGTTAGTCTTTCATTTTAAAAAAATCTCTTTTTTTTGGTATTAGAATGTGCACTTTATAAGCGCACTGAAAATCTGAAACGAAAATGTGTAATAGTAAAAAAATCCGTAGGCATTCACATAAGTGTATTATGTAATAATAAACTTAGTAATGAAAAAACAGGGTTTTATATGTTTTCTAGCTTTTACTTTTTCGTGATAATTTCGCCACAGACATACACATACATCCATCCAGACATACATGCAGACATACTTGATAAAAGTGAAAGGAAATAGAATTTTCTACCCTTTTTCTTCAAAGAGTGTATAACATAGAGGCATGCATCCATGAAATGAAGTAACATCCGGCACAAGGAAAGCACAGCTCAGTTTTCACTCCACATTGTAGGAGTAGAAATGAATTACTTCTTTTGGGTGAAGTCAGAAGAGCGTAGTAGTAGTAGTAGTTTTTTTTTGTATAATTTTAATTGTACGCGACAAGAACGCGTTGGGTCGTGTTTATTATGTTTGCATGATGGGAGTAAAACAATAGATGTTGGGAAATAAAAAAAAGGCTGCTTGTACGAATGTACGTACATATATAATATGTAATAATATATGTATACATATTCTGGATAGAGAAATGGAAAATGGATGAGATGAGAGAGAAAATACACCCAAGACAAAAAAAAGAAGCATCAAGTATGGCTATTTACCATCTAGACTGTAAGAAGAGAGAGAGAATGAGCGAGCAAACGAGAGTCTTGAGTTGTAGTTTTTTCTCTGGTTTTTTTTCTGCCTTTTTCATCTCTTCGCTTTGTATCCTTGAAATACATACATATACATATATATAAAAAAGCAAATGAATGTTAGAGTAGTAGTGTAGAATGTCGTCCTTTGGGGAAAATTGGTGATGATTTTTCACACTCAAATTAGAGGATGTGTCTGTGTATACATGTTAGGAAATGGGGGAAAGTGCGTGCTTTAATTATCTTTCGTAATTGTGGAAGCATCACTAGCACTAGCACTACTACTACTATATGTACTCGTACATAAAATGCTTTTAAAAAAGCAACAGAGAGAACACGGCGCACATATATATGTATAATAGTTTTTTTTAAAGAAGTTGAATTGGATGGTGGTAGTGGTTAGTGTTGTTAAAGAAGTCACTGTGGAAAAATGAGCATATACAAGTTGAATATAGTTCCTTTTACACTTTTTTTGTAGAACAACGTGACTTTGTGTGCTAAGAGCCAAGTGAAAGTACCATGTATATAAAGTAGCAAGCAACACTAAAGTGTGATGCATCACAAAAAAAAGTTTTCTCTCTGGAGTTGGTTGTGTGTTGGTTGGTATACTTAACAACACTTTCATTTTCTTCTACTTCTTCATCATCTCTTGTTCTTCTTTTAGTCTCCACGTGTTCCTTTACCACCATCACGACCACCACCAGGAATAGATGATGATCATTATCATCATCATCATCATCAATTTCCAAAAAAGAATCGAAAACTGGCAAGTTATAGCATGGTAACTATTTACATTATATTAGTTTTTAGCTTGACAAAAGGAGAAAGGAGATTTCAAATTATGAGTGAAAAAGGGCATAGACCTTCAACCATATAAACGCACGTTTATTATTATTTTGTATAATGAAATGAAAAAGTTTTCTCAAAAACTGTACACTCTCTCCTCCTTGTCATTCATTGTGATTATGATGAATAATACAACATTTGAAATATCTTGATGAAGTGGCGAGTGAAAGTTGTTGGTTATGTGTTTTAAGCAGACTGCTATATGCTGATGCTGATGCTGCTGTTGAAAGAACGGAAAGTGCTCACTTTCCTTTCGTTCTACATCCTGCGCTTTCCTTCCTATTTTCAAAGTCAGCACTCATCACATCTTGCGGAGTTGGTTGGAGAAAGTCGTTATAATAAATGAAGCCATGTGTCTAAGAAAAGTCAAAAAAAAAAAAATTCTTCACAGTCAAAATTTATGCAGCTCGTAAATACACCCTTGGGACTGCATATAGTTTCAAAAGTGCGTAATCATAATTTTTGGGACTAGAGCATATCATATATCAGCATGGCCTTCTTGATAAGGCCATCATGAATGCATCTAGAGGAAAAATATGCTTACGCGCTTTTGTATACTAACAATCTCCATATATTTACTCTTACAAGCACAAGCACACATGTATTTTATGTTTTCTTTTGAATAATATTTTCTCAAAGTTATATCATTAAGTCCATGCTTTGCATTTTCTTGCCAAAGGGAAAATGACGTGAATGGAAATACTTTCCTTTTTTTGCACAATGACATATGTCAATCATAGGGATACGCAGGCTAGTAAATGGAAGCGAACTGAGTTCTCTTTCGCATATTTTCTTCTTTTTTTCAAAATCATTGTCAATATAGCGTGTTTAATCATATATAAAATTATATTGTCGAGATTGTATAAATATAAGCTAAATATGTTGTATATTTGAAATTGGCAGCAGTAATACCAAGGTCATTATAAAAAATATTACACACAGTAATATAGCCATGCGTTTGTTATTGTTCCCAACTTGAGCAACATTTCAAACAGTTCGTCTCTCTCTCTCTTATTGACAAAATGATTTGATGGAGGCGGCAGTAGCAGAACGCTGATGATTTTCTGTCTCTAAAGAATATGTGTATTTTTTGTAGAAAGAGATATTATCTATTCAAGTTGAATTTTCAGTAAATGCATTTGACTTTTCTTCCCCCGACACACGACACAAGAGTGAAGAATGTCTCCACTTGAACTGCTGATGTTATCCCTAAACAAAACATTAAATGACATGAAAGGGAGGAGAGAGACGCCATCATCATCCTTTGTTACTTTTGGCTCCCATCCCAATAATGCCAGTGATGTGATGATGATCGAATCCGACACAGAAAGCGGGCTATTGCTACTGCAATAGTTTATAAGTAAAGGAACTAGACTCGTTAGTAGAGAGAGAGAGAGAGTGTGTGTGTGTATCTGTTTGTTTGTAAATACTAAATACAAGAAAAAGAAGGAAATACTCTTGGTACTAGCAGCATTGAAATAAGAGAAGGGAAAAAGTATTTCAGGAAGAAAAAGACAAAGTCGCAGAAAAGGGACCCAAACCGTATTATCATTATATCATCTGGGAGGGAAATTTTGTTTGGCTTTTCATCCCTCGCTCTCCAGAGTACTTTTTCCCGTCTGTCGGAGAGCTTTTCCACTTTCATGCATGCCATCACAGTAAAAAGGGAAAGTGAAACGTTTGGAGCTTTAACGGGAAATTGAATCTGAACAAGTCAAAGTGGTCTTGCAAGGCCGATCTGATTTGATACACATACCCACATACAAACACACACACACACTCATGCTTACAGAGGGAAAGATGCAATATCATTGCCTCGTCAGATTTTATTACGCATTTAGATAACATGAATGCGTGTAGACATAACAAAAATAAATGTTTCTGTTTGTGTAGAAGTGTCGACACTAAACATTTTCTTCCCCTTTAATGTGCTCTGGACAAGAAGGATATTGATACGATGGCATATCAAAATAGCATAAAACTCTATATATGGGCAATGTACTTAAATGGCAATTGTAAATATGGCTTTTCATACAATACAGCGCACATGAGAATAAAATAAATAATGTCTGTTGTGGTCCTTCAAAAGTGCGTTACAGTGAAAGGCAACTGGAGTGTTTCAATGAAGGCGCATTCTGGATAAGTTTAGTCACTCATTTCATAATAAAGAGAGTCCAAAAGTATATGTAGACTGTAATACATTTGGCTACACAACATATATTATTTGGTGGATAATACTGCTCATTTATTGGACTGCACTTATCTTCTTAGTGCTCCATAATAAGTTACAATATTGACATTGGATACAGATTTTAACAGAAAAAAATACATTGTAATATAAAACCAACCGTATCGATTCACAGTTAACTGGTCGCTACATAAACATAATATCTTTTTTTATCCGTTTCACATCATATAAACTGCATTCGCTTTTGATATTCTCAAATCCCCATTATTAGTTATGGTTTTAAAAGAAATGGGATTCAGAACTTTACAAAATTTAAAACCCTAAAAGCGTACAAGACTTTGAAAAAGGGAACGTTAAAATAACTAATAAAAAATGTGCGTAGATGTTTTTAAAATAATATTTTATTTTAGCTTTGGAATCTAGAAACTTGTGCAGGCTCACCAGAAGATTTTTCTTTCTTCTTTTCTGTTTTTCTGTTGCGATCACAAAATGCCAAATGGATATTTTCATTGCAATTTTTACGAGTCATTGCATTTTATGCATATGAAAATGAACCCAGTAGTAGAGAGAGTAGTGGCATTGCATGCGACCAGATGAGGGTAATAATGGTGGTTATAAAATTGTACATATTTTGAGAGAAGTATAGTGGCACATTTGCAGTCAGGTATGCAGCATTATGCAAGCATGTATGTGGAACATGTACTCTGGCCTGGATCAAGATTACAATTCACTCATTTTTATTACCTTTTCTTCCACTCCATTACAGTTCAAAAGACGTGGATAATTCTGCATATTACGGCAAATCATAGTGGTTTTATGTCTAACCATAATTATATACTAAAGAAAATGTTTTTTAAATAAAGTGTTTATTGTAAAAATACAATTTTCAGGGAGGAAAGGGGGATCTTGCAGGAGCAGGGTACATGGATGCTATATTAGCACTGAAAGGAATCTTCCAGTTGCTTCGCTTAATATTGAATCTTTCTGACTTCTTTTGAAACGTAGATTTGTTTACATATTTGAGCGTTAGGTTTTCCCTCCAACAGAGCACTCGTAATTGAAGGACAACTACGCACTCTATTGATATTTGCTCAAGCAGCCTTCAATAATAGGCGTTTCTTTTAATTTGAATTCCATTTTCTTTCATCAAAAAGTTCCAAGAATTTGCGTTTAAAAATATACCAAGGATTTTTTTGTCACAAAAATCTGGCAGACAAGATAATGTTGACATTTATTAAGTGAAAGTCCAAATTGAAATATGCGAACACCAAAAATGTGCGTAATAAAGTCGGCTCTGAACACACACACACACACACAGCAGGAAGGGAGAAATGCTGTATGGAAGTTTGTTGAAGTTGAAGTAGAGTAGTTAAATGCGAACAAGTTGTTTTTTACTGCAAAAACCAGTGGACACTTTGTGTGGATATTCACATATATATGCACCACACATTATTACTAAAAAAATGCAAGTACGCACCAAGAGACGTTTTAAAAAGACCGCCGTTGTCGCGCCAAAAAAATGTATGAAAACCTTTCGAAAAAAACAGCGGTACATTATCATATTATCATGTATGTATGTACATACATAGATTTTTTCTTCCTACGAGCAATAAAAGCATATTTCCTGACTTTCTCCAGAGACAAGTGGAAGGAAAATGTGAAAGTTGAAATGAATAAACGTTATATACTTTCCTCTTCTCCGCTTTCCCGCATTTTTATTATGTGCCCCCAAACTGTTTTTTTTCGTATTCCCAATATCCCAACACAATGCTTTATCATTTTTTTTCTGTGTAAAAATGAGAGAGAATAAAAAGGAGAGTAATAACAAAAATTCACAAAGAAAAGAGAGAGAGAGAGCTTTTAACTGACAGTTTTTTTTGATAACTATAAAAATAAGTTGAAAATAATGTATATAGCTCACGTGATTTTTATGATGTGTGTGTTATTATTTGTTTCCTTATTTTGACTCGTATTTTTCCCTTGTTGGTTGAAAATGAACAACTAATATTGCATCGTGTCATCGACTTTTTTTCTTTCATATTTTTTTCCTTTTTCTCTGGAATACTGACTTTTTTTCTTTTTACTTTGTCTGCAGCACATTCAGTTGTCTGAGTGGAGAGGGAGTAGACTACAAACGGAGAAGCATTTGTACAAAAAAACAGTTTTTCTTTTGTTGTCTGTTATTGTTTGGATAATAGCAAAGAGAACAAAAAATGGTCTTGAAGTGAATCATATGGTTTATTCATTCAAACTGTTTGTTTGTAGAAGCTCAAGAAAATTGGTATGCATTGTTACATTGTCCATGTGTGCGCAACTGTTGTAGGTACATATAAAGGTGTATCCGTTCTTTTACCGAAGATTGACAAATTGTTTCCCAGTGTGCTTTGAATGCCTTCGAATTGTAGTAGATGTAGTAGTAAGTACGTACGTATATATGTGTGCCACTAAAAAACTTTTTTTTATTCTTTTAACATTTCAGGATTACACACATACAGTGGAGATGAAAGGCTAAGCATAAATTTTGAGCAGCCAAATAATTGGAAACTTCGCATTCAAACGGCGGAGCGTCATGATCAGGGGGAGTATCAATGTCAAGTTTCCAGTCATCCGCCCATTATTCTACACGTGTCCCTAACGATCCTTGGTAAGTAAAACAAATCAATGCCGCCGCAAACTGATTGAGTGAATGAATGAGTGAGTAAAATAATCTTTTCTCTTTAATTCACGGGGTGTGTATATAAGCACATGTACATTTGAATGAATGGAGAAGGAGGAGAAGGAAGTTGTTCAAACCCGCTTTTACGGCTTTTTCCTAATTAGGAAAGAAGCAATAAATTTTTTGAACATTTCTCCACATAGTAATGTCAACACTGCAAATGATGTTTAGTTAAAATTTGGTATATTATTATTATCTTTGTAAGGCAAAATCGTAGGCTGTAATAATAATACGTATACTATAGATTACTATTATTTGCCTTGGGAAAATATCATTCCAATATCTGGAAAGATAAACTTGGAAAAGGAAAATGTCAAGAAATCTGAGAAACAATTTTTCATTCCTAGCCATTCCTCTCCGCTTTTCTTATGGATATATATCTTTTCTTCATCGAGTGAATGACTTGAACAATGACATGGAATGTTTTTCTCTGTCTAGGCTACAATCCAATGCATGAATGAATGCTATATACATAAACCAACTGCTTTATACTATTTTACTACTTTCATTCTATCAATGCTTTATAAAATATACAGACAGATGCTTACCACCCGGTCAATAAACCATATATAAGATGTAAAGGTACATATTCCGGTCTACTGCAAAGATATAATAATAAAAAAAATTTACCGAGTACGATTTCAATTCCGCCCTGATGGATGAATTTGTGGTCAATAAACCATATATAAGATGTAAAGGTACATATTCCGGTCTACTGCAAAGATATAATAATAAAAAAAATTTACCGAGTACGATTTCAATTCCGCCTTGATGGATGAATTTGCAATGCTGACACTATAACATTTGATCATATATGTATGTACATAAAACTATTATATCTTTTTTATAGCGTAAATAAAAAAGCTATTGATTGATCTTTCCTGTTTTTCCGCCTCTTCGTTTACTGTGAAAGCTACCTAGGTATAGTGGAGTAATCATAAGAAGGAAGGACCATGTAGAAACTGACATGCTTATTTTTCAGTGTGGAAGTAAATAGTTGCTACATCTGTATTACGTAGCAAGTAGACTGAAAAAAAATAAGTTTCAGAGTAAAAGTTAAAGTAGCACATAATTATCATCAAGGGAAAATGGGAAATGCGGAATTAGGATTTAATCTTGGAAGCTCATTCTACGTATGCATATATATATATGGCATATATACATACATACTTCAATATTGTACCTAATTGTACACCATATTTGCTTTAAACTTGCTCCAAATACTATGAACAGACGAACAGGATATTCTTTTCTCCCCTTTCTGTGTGAAAAGTTTCACTTTTGAAATAATTTAAGAATTCTGCGTATATACTCAAATGCAAATATTGTTGAAATTTTTTAATAATGTATGCATAGCTTGAATCCTTCATGACATCGTAAAATATTAATAATGTTGGCAATATATATACGGTATATGCTAAATGCAACAATAATGCCGTGTGTATAATATATAGTCTGCAGTTTGCTGCTGATCGAATCGTGAGACGTTTTAAATCCATACCAGGCAAATAATTTTATTATGCTGCATAAAAGATCATTTTTCAAGAAATGTCAACCATTATTATTGTATTTTTTCGTATTGAGTATCGTCGTATCATCTCAAGCAACACATCCTATTTTTGTACACATTGTCATTTGAAACGATATCCGAAAAGGGTTGCATTGAAGGAAAAAAACCTATTCTTTCCGCAGTAGTGATACGAATCTAGTGAAAGTATGAAAAGATTGGATAGAAAAAAATATGGGAGAGAAGCGTGAGAAGAAGGTAACATGAATCTAGACACTTATTTGAAAATACAGGAAAGATTTTTTCCCTGCTATATGAAACCTTGTTATGACGTAACCTTGTTTAGAAAGCACATGCCATGAATACAATCCAACAAGACATGGACGTAGACACACACACACACACACACACATGGCAGAAAAAATGAATCGGTATAAAGCTCACATTTCATTTAGGAAGGTTCGGTACGTATAGGTGTACTTAACTAACTTAATAAGTTGAACATTTCTTCCATTAAGTTACCATGAATGACATTCTCCCGAGGATTGTGTCATACGTAGGAGGAGAATCTTGATTTATCTCATACAACTTCTCGTTTGAAAGATTCACTCCTTTCTTGTCTTCTTTCTTTTTCTGTTTACACCACTTTCCTTCTCTCTCTCTCTTCCTTCATTTCACATCTTACATCATATCATATACTACCTTTCTCAATTTTCTACTCACATAATTTCTTGTGTAGGAAAAAATACTTTGGTATTCATATACCTACATAACGTAGATATGTACATGTGTACGTATATGGGCATATGTATATTTAATATGCAGCAACCACACATCATCGTGATCATCTTCAGCAAAACATACTCATACCGCTTTATTGCTGTGCTACCATGTTATTTTCCTACTATAACAACTACTACTACTGCTGCTGCTCATTTTACTTATTTTTGTTCATCTTCTTGTCAACTAGCGTATTTGAAGGAGAGAAAGAAGGATGGGAAACGGATGGAGTCAAGCAGCAGGGATTTTCAGAAATTCCGATCTTGTCTCCTTCAAGAAAAATAGAAGAAGAAGAAGAGAAAAAGGGATTCACCACTGACGACTTTATATGTAGCATAGTGCGCAGAGAGAAATAAATGATGTGATGGTGGAAGTGTGGTGTTTCTCTCTTTATTCTCTACGCTTTTTCTTTTCTCAAGCAGATCGAGTCACTTGTTTCTCTTTTGGGTTTCCGAGACAGAGAGAGAGAGAGAGAGACTATGTGGCGATCCAAGTCGTCTTAAATTTACTCTGACTAAGCACGCACGTCTTGTTCCTTTCTAACTATCTATATGTATGTGTATTGTATTTATATGCCTTTATGTTGAACAACAAGAAGAATTGAGTGCACAAGAATCTAAATCGAAAGGATGGGGTTTCCACTTGTTCCTTTCAGCATCCTTTGTATTCATCATACTTTCACCTAATTTCGTATTCATTCTCTCCACTTCCGATTCATTTTCTACAAGTTTTATCTTATCGCTTCTTTTACCTCCTTCCTCTTTTGTCAAGTCAGTATACATAGATCGTCTTCTTCTACCTACCTGCTCGCCTCAATCCAGTTGAGTGACGTTGTTTTTTTTGTTGCTTTGAACTTACACGTAGTAGTATTTGTAATGTATTTATATTTGTTGGTGGGGCGCTCAATGATGACTACTAATGCATTCTTTTCTCCTCCTCTGACGGAAGTGCTTTGAAAATACCTACCTATTCAACATGCGTACACAAAGTAAAGAACTCATATGACACACTCTTCCTTATTACATTAGATTATTAGACCGAGAAATAAATTGACAAAAGGAAATAAATGGGAAGCTTCCTACATGTAAGGATTTTCGGCAAGGAACATATTAGGATAACATATATAATCAATCTCAAGATTTTAAAATCAACAGAAACGCGCCCATATAATAATGTATGGCATATATCAATGCCTAATTGTGTATAGTACTTTTAATTAAGTTTGCGTTTGTAAAGTCAATGGCCTAGGACATTCGTTCAGTTCGTGTACTGCGTACATTGCGTTACTTGTTTTCTAATAATTGAATTCAAGTATTCTTACTATTCCTTGAATTCCATTTCCATCCATCTTTTCCCATGAGTCATACTTCATCTTGTGCTAGTGTGTGGGTTTCAGTAGTAAATAAGTAACAACTGCGAAATTTGAAAACTAAACTTTAAGTTCCCGGGTACTATCTTACCCTTTTTCGGTAATCATCATCATTATTATTCAACATGTCAATACGCATACTTACGTATTTAATGAATGTGGTGTACGAAACCACAACCACAGACCCCACATTATCACTGGAACTGAGACTACGGCGTAAATGGCTCATTCAAAAAAGTAACAAGTTTGACAGTAATCGCTTTTTCCATATATTGCATTTATACACTATGTGTTTTGCATTGTATCAAGAATAGTCTCGTATGGATTGCCCATTGATTGCAACTGTTACTTTTTCTTTAGCTTTTCTAATATTCAATTCAATCTATTATTTTGTAGGAACGTTTTTGTTGTTGAATTAATTACAATCGGAAGTAAAAGCTCTCAATCTCACAACCCAACTTGACAGTTACCAATACTCTCTGTAAATTTTAAACTGCTGCCTCTCGAGAGGCAACAAGTGAATGATGATTACCATAATGCACCATATCCATACTCATAGCCAATGCATTGTAGCGATTGTTAGAAATCGAACAAAACATCAAAGTGAAAGCCCAGAGAGAGAGAGAGAGAG
>JAHZNC010005571.1:0-14171 GCA_027744095.1 Zhuqinia jingwanae | reverse complement strand
TATATTTGTGACATAGAAAGGAGAAAAAAAGTGACGTATATTTTCATGTTTTTCATCATCAACCTTTGCACAAAGTCAAGAGCAAAAATGATGCTAGACAAGATTAAGAAACATCTTTTGGCCTACTTTCTAGATACAAAATGACATACCGTGAGTAAAGGGCGCATTCCGTAAAGGCAGCCTGAAGAATCGTTTGTGTGCTCTGTTGACAACTCTTATTACTCTTTACTACTGTTTCATATTATTTTCTCTAGACACACGCCATACCATATCACAACAACAACAAGGACAACATCAATTTAATAGCGTAAATCATTCTCCTCTTTGTACACTTCATTTCTTAACAGCAAAATAATCACAGTAAAAAATAGTTTGGCTAGAGTGAAAATAAATACACAAAAATGACTTAGGTTGTGTAACTGTTTCATGTACCTATGCATATTTCGAATGTACACGAAACCAAGACAAGATGATGATGCTGATGATTGAAATAGGTAGGTTGCTCTCTTTTCTTGTTGAGTGAGAGAAAGTGAGAGACAACAAGACAGTAACAAGCATTCCCCATCCCATGCATTAAACATGTTGTTTTTGTGATATATGTAGAACTAAGGTAAGTAGTATGCATGCAAGGTACATATATGTATGGATTGTAGAGAGGGTGACGAAAAGGTTTTCTTTTTTTCATACTCGTGAACTTGGTAACCATTTTCCAACTTTTCATTCTCAGTTATGTTGCTTAAAAGGTCTTGAATAAAATATATATATATTTTTTAGCTTGAGAAGAAAATACAGAAAAAAAGTTGAAGACAAGCACACGCACAGTTGTGTAGATCTCTCTTTTCCTCTACCAACGCCAAAACTCAACTCTTTAAATAAAGCTGGCATACTACAAAATGCAGTATTTTGGTATCATCATCATGATCATCATCATCATCCGTGCTATCTATATCTTCTACAACCGCTACTTGAGACTTGCGAAAAAAAGTTATTGGTACTACACTTTACATAGGTATAACGGGGCTTTACTATTTGAATGTGTTCATGTTCGTTTTTTAAGTTTAGTTCAGACCAGCACTCTCTCACTCACACACACACAGGAGAGAGTTTTGTGCTGTCTCCATCTCTCATGCAACATTAATCTCATATTTTATGACTTTGTCCGTGCTCATTCCTCATCCCTCATTTCCACAACGGGAATAATATAGGTAGCGAAAGAGAGAGAGAGAGAGAGAACTACTATGCATGTTGAGAGATAAAGAAACTGAGAAAGAAAAAAAAATGCCCAAACTCGCTTTGTTCATTTTCATATAAAGCTAGTGTAGTTCTTAGCTACTTTGCATGAGATATGATGGATAAGGACACACACACACAAAAGTCTATTTCAATCCAGTCTATCCCTTTCCCATTCGCCTTTTTCCCAATCTCTGACATTTTGTCATGCATCATGGAATAAAGGGAACGCGAGGATCATAACGATGACGATAATAATAATGATGAGGGGATAGCAAAATGTTTGCTTTAGATCACTATAGCAATCATAATCATAATTTTTGTAATGCTTGCTTCCTCTTATTATTAGTTTGCTTGACAAATCTTTTCCCATCATATAATAGTCATGTATGAACAATTTCGCAATCTATCTCTACCTAAACTTCTGTGTTTGCTAAGTAGTAGTACCCTTTCGATGATATGATTCTTTTAACATTTTCTCTTTTATTATTTTTTGCTTGCCTTCAAACTTTTTTTTACGAGATGTATGTAATTTCATTTGACTTTTTTTATTTGCTTTTGAAAGACAAAAAACGAGGAGATACATAAACGATTCACGATCCAGATAAAAAAAATGCTCTCTCTCCTATCTTACTTGCCTAGACCTAAACTTTATGCAGTCTTTAAATGTAACCAACTATATTATTCCTTTTATTCTTCTTATCAGCCAGTCAAACTCATTCTCATTTTAAATGCATCCCAATCTCTTCCGGCTTAAAGGACACAGATATATATATATATATAGACACGTACTTTTTTACTAGTACACAAAAAGTCTTTCTTCAACTCTTTAAGGTCGACTTAAAAAGGACAAAAGAACGCGGGGAACACAGGGAGAGAGCAAGATAGATAGATGAAGTCGTTCATTTATTTGCCTGTTCTACGTTCTACGTCTTCTTCTCCGTTTTTTCTGCACTTAAAAGTTTGAATAAACTTGCTCTCCGCTTTCTCTCTTAAAAGAAAAAAAAAGTCAAGTGGAATGAGCTTCGTCAAACTTTTTTTTTCACTCTATTTTGTATCCCTTGTCCGTCCATTCTATATACATAGGTACATGTACATAGTGTAGTATCCTCCTCGCACTATTTTTTTTTGTTCTTCTTGGTTAGCTGGATTGCTGCTCTATTAATAGAAACTTTTTTTATGACCCAGGCGTGCATAGCAATAGAATGTATATGCGGAATACATAAGTAATAATGCCAGTGTGTTTTTTGTGTGAAGGACTTCTTTGGACAAGTTGGTACAACAGGCATATATTTTTTTGTGTTTGTTGCCTTGTAGCGATGACTTTCCCTCTCTCTCTCTCTCTCTCTATCTCTCTTTTCTTTTATCATCTGACATGTCGTCTTATTTGATTCATTTCATTTTACTACAACTATAAGAAGACTTAACTTGCTTAGGGTTTAAAAAGAGGATAGTGTCACTTTGGTTTGAATAAACGAAAAAGTTGGTTGAGTCATCATCCTGTCTCTTTTATGTTACCATAAATGTATTTATCTATCTAGCACTACTACTGCATAGAGTACAGATAATCCCACACAACTAATGTTTATATACCTATAATGTTTTATTTGTGCGGAGAAAGAAGAATGAAATTGCACTTTGTTCATTGTGAATTGAATGAAGAGGATATAACATTATTATTACGAAATGTTGGTGGTGGTGGTGGAGGGATAAGGAAAGAATTTTTGCGGAAAAGGGAAATAGACAGGAATAAAGTTAAAATAAAGTGGAATAATGTCAAATGGATTTTTTGGTTCTCTCCTTTATTCTTTTTGGTAAAATGGAAGCAAGTAAAAGTACACATTACTTTTGCTATGGTTGTTCTAAGTATGTATTGGGTTGTTTGGCTGAGTTGAGTGAGTGAGCAATGGTCATAATAATTTCATTACTTAAGTCAAAATGGGTAAACTATGTATGTTTTTTTTTTGGCTTGCTTTGGTGTAAGTTAAGGAGAATACTAGTAGTGGTGCGATTTTGCAGAAACAATTTTGAGAATAAGAAAAGAAAAAGAGAGATTTTCAAGTGAGAATGAAAAGGGACAGCGCCAATAAGAGCGTAAAGTGGGAGAGACAGAAAACTTGTGTTAAAAGTGGGAAAATAAAATGAGAAACACACAGACTCAATCTATCTTTTTCTCTACTTTTTAGCCGGTTTCTCTCATGAAATTTTTGTAAGTGAATAACACAACATAACATTAGACATTGGAAAAAGGGAAAATGAGTGTGAGTGTGTGTGTGTCTGAGAGCGCGAAATGGAGAAACGGTGCCATTTATTTATAACAAAAGAGAAGAACTACTAAAAGAAGAGGAACAGAAGTGAAAGTTTTGCTAAGAGAAAACATTTTGTGAATATCGCTATATATATATAGGTATATATATTATTTCTGCTTTTCTGCTGAAAAATATGTAGTAATAATAACAGCAGCACTACTGGCAAGTATTATATATTATGTGCATGCATTCATGAGAAGAAGAGTAGGTGAGGATGAGAATAGCATATGTGAAAAATCTGGATTTTGGCCCGAGTTGAGTTGTTGGTGGTGGTGGTGGCGGCGGCGTTAGAGAAAAGTAGAGAACTAAAATTTGTGTATGTGAGTGTATGTAACATACGTACATCTCTCTCTCTCTCTCTCTCTCTCTCTCTTCTTTTCTTTTTCACTAAGAGTTTTCAGTCAGGCAAATCCAAGCAATAAATCCTCATGGAGGAAAAGCCATTGAGGAGAGCCTCAGGAGAGCATGCAAAACTGAATTGTTTCAACTTTAAACCGCTTTCTCAGACACACACACACACACACAGCAGCCAGCCAGACACTTTCACTAAATTTTCCCTAAACTGGAAATCTACACCTTACCTTAATATCTGCACGGCGGCATATTATTATTATATGTATATACATACACAATAATACCTGCTTCTGCTCTAACATTAAACATTATACTCCAAATTCACAACAACTTTTGCCAATTCACATTTGTCTCCTGGCTGCTCTTCTACTCTTAGCAAAATACATTTTGATCTCATTTTCTCCTTTCTTTCTCTATCACTTTTACACACACACACAGTTTGAGTGAGAGAATACAACCATAGTTTTGTGTTTATTTTTTATCTGGCTAAAGTCACTGCTTCTATCTCATGGATAATTCCCTAGAGAATATACACCCCTTCTATTATTATTACGACACAAGCACAAACACACACACCAAAAATTGTACAGAAACATGAAAGACCATGCTAGATTCTACTTTACTGCGCCTTTGCCACTATCATTACAAAATATTACTGTGTACTATACAAAAAGTCCTTTTTCTCTATAATATTTTGCTTCTCTACTTACTTTTATACAACAGATCCAACTTTCAATACACTTTATATTTGTGTGTGTGGTACATTAAATATATAGTCAAGTGCACAACTTGGATTTTCCCAGATTATTATTATTCCCCTTATTACCACCATTTGTCTGATATTGTTATTGTTGTTGGGTGGATTTGAAGTATGGCATGCTACTATATACGTTTTTGTTGTTGGAGTTTTCGCCGTGAAGAGCAAAAATAAGAGAGTCAAGTAGGTTCAATCCAATAAGTTTATACATCCCAACAAAAAAAGTATATTGTTGTAGAATAAATATATATATAAATATAGAGCATGCATGTGCAAATTGCTGGAAGCTGTAGTATCTATATGAATATGCCCTCTTATTCTGTTGTATATTTTGCTTTTTGAATGTTGTTGTTGTTGCTCCATTATTTCTGCTTGGCTTATCATCATTTATCACAGCTTTTCTCTGAAGACTTCTTTCGTGTACAAATTTATATTCGGAGCGAAATGATCTGATCATCCACTCTTTTTTTTAACTCTTAAACTTAAGCTGGAGGAGGCGGTTTTATTCCTCTGAAATAGCTTAACAAGCCAGAAATTTTTTTTATACCCGACCGACCCGAAATCAGAATAGATGTAATCTCATCCCTCTAACCAGCCCCATTTTCTTATCCCATTTATTTTACAATATAAACTGAAGCATAAAAATAAATAATAAGATAAATTGACAGTTAAAGAGAAGAAGAAGTGTTCTTTAAAAAAAAATTTTTTTTTCTTACTGCAAGCCTTCTCATCCGAGTCGTTGGCGCAGTCCGGTGTTCCATCGCATACCCACGTTAGCGGTAGACATTTTTTCGTTGTCCCTTCCACGCAAGTAAACTGGTCTATACTGCACGTGAAGTTACCTGTAAAAGTTGGTCCAGCAAAGAAACAAAAAGCCCCAAGATTAGCCCAAATTGTTATTATCTGTATAGCTTGAAAAGACAGACATATGTTGTGGAAGATCGTCTCATGCAATTTTTATTTGTTAGGAATAAAGTAAATAAATTTTATTAAAGCTAAAAAATTGCCCCGATTTACAATTTTTTTTGTATGCAAATCAAATCCTGACACTTGAAATGACAGTAATTAGTTTTTCCTCATCAGCCTTATTGCCTTAAAATTTATTGTTGTATGTGCCACATGTGTCATGCCTCATGCCACCTATACAAAACCAATTTACTATTATTTCATTATTTTGGCAGAGAGCAGCCATATGTTCAGCCTATACATAGCAGCAAAAGCTGTAGTAGCAGCGTTTCCTCTCGTTCATTATTTATTATGGTGGCGTTTTCCAGTATGGATGTATATGATATGATAATGAATGAGAAGCGTTGTAAGCAGCACACATAGGGTACATATGGGAAATACTAATATCAGTGACAAGTCTGACAGTTGAATGAATCGCCCCCATGTCATGTTGCGGTGGGAAAAAGCAAAGTGTCTGCTATATATATGCTTTTCCTCCTCCTGCCTTGCGATGAGTTAGACAAGCAATAAATTATATTTTGCAGAATTACCATCAATGCCACAGAGGACACCCTGACAAGCAGAATAATAATTTATATCAAAAGCTTGATAGCGAAAAGAAATTCTTTGGGCATGGTTTATATATAGCGCAAGCAAGCAAACACACACACAGCAGTGATCATCATTATCATCATGATTATGATCACGATCGTCATCATCATCAAATGACATTTCCTGTGGAGGCAACCTTTTTTATTAAGCACATTCCTTCCTTTTAAATTGCGCATCACCAACACAAGCAAATAATAAAAAATGAGCGAAACACAAACTAGATCAACATTATAATAATGATCATCATCCTGATCATCATGATCCTGAAATATGAAAAAAGCATAATATGAAAAAGAAAGAACCACGAAGACAGCGATCCTCTTTTGCAAAAGAAAAAAAAATCTCGTCATCATGACCATCATCGTGATATATCCCAGAGCAAAAGAATTAATGGCCGTGCGAATGGCATTTTGCGGAACAGCCGTATAGAAAAATGGCAGTATCAGTAAAAGCGATGGGCTTTTCTTCCTCTCTCTCTCTCTCTCTCTCTCTCTCTCAAGAGAATTGGTCATGCGATGTGTGACACCGTAGACGGCTTCAACGAAAGATTAGAGAGAGCAGGCAAAAAAAAATTTCTTCAGTACTAAACCGGACCAACATAGCCAGGAAAATGTCATCGGACACATGTGAAAAGATATTTTTTGCCAAAGCTCCATTGCGGCACAGGCTCAATGTTTGCTATGAATGTATGTGTGTGTGTCTGCAAGCGTTACTTACAATTTTGCTTATAATGCAAGGCAATTTATTAGGAGCAATGCCGCCACCGCTTCTTTGTATACGTCTTTTCTGCTTTCTCTCTCTCTCTCTGTATTTGGTAGGATTTCTCCGACAGAACAGACTACTACAAGCGAAAAAAAAAGTTGCAAGTAAAGCTGCTTTTCTCGAGTTTTTTCTTCAAGAAAAGAAAAACGAGCCTGGAGGGCATTCTTGCAAGAGAAAAATTGTAGATCATCATCATCTCAATCTTCCTAAGTAAGTGCACTGCCATCATGACCATGTGAGAAAAATAGCAGCAAGAAAAAAAGGCGTGCACACTCAGACACACACACTCACTGTTCATGATTGGATGAGTATGAGTATGACCACTTTTCCAATTTTCCTTAATATGTACACTTATGTATGTACAATGTACATTGCGCTACCGTAACGCGTAACTGGGTAGATCGACAGAAAAAAGTATCTTTTTGCCGATAGCAAAACTAAAAAAAGAAAAGAATACGTACCAGCCAGTTATCAGCTTTTTTTTGCCTGTTGGGCTCTATTTCCAGCAAACCTGACAAACACACTGTGAAAAACCAGCCAACTTTTGTAATCCCTTTACAAACTCTAATTTCGATAAAAAGTAAGCAATTTTGTGTTACATGTGTTGCGTTTTATTAGAACCAGAGAAAGAGCGAGAGAGAGAGAGGGAAGGAAAAATCAAGCCAACCAAGTATAGAGCGAACTAACCAAAAGTAGCAGTGGATTTACTCAAGTCGACTGCTCAATTCATTTTCTCTCCTTTTACCCCCACTGCAATGAAATTCCTATACTTTTCTTGCCTCTCTGATTGTAAGAAGTTGATGCTATTATAATGATAGCAAAAAATATTGGTTAGTTCAACAAATTGGACCAATATATATGTGCGCTAGCTTCCTCTGTTCTCCCTCCTCTTCTCCACTTTTTTTTTGAAAAGTCATCCTCAATTCTTTCCAGTCCACTGAACTCAAGTTAGCTTTTTTAGTATCACCATCGCCATGATCATCATCATCATCACCAAAACCTGCAAAATCAGTAGCGGAAACTGTACGTTCATTTTATTATTGGCTAAATATCACACAGCTGCCTCCTCTTCCACATTTCATTATGTGTGTAGCATACACGTTAGGATGCAAAAGAAATGTGTACAGGATTGGAAATACTTTGAAGTATATTATTGTGCTTATCCTATCTTTACTTTTGTAGGTTGCAATCCAGGCAGTTCAAATCATCCTTATCATCATCATCAAGTGAAACCAAACCAATCTATCTATCTCGATTACTTTTTATACCATAGATCGCTCCTCTTTTCTCTTCCCTTGTACCAAATCATCAGAACTCTGAAGCAAAACAACCGGAAAAATGTAGTTCAACAACAAAACATTGTTGACTTTAAATTAAACTTTCGGGTACTGTGTGTGTGTGTGTGTGTGGCCGCTGTTCTGTTTGTGGTTTTAGTCACCACATTCTATCGCCGTCATGATCATCACTATCATCCCTACACAGTCCTCTCCTTTTTCACACTCACTCTCTCTTTTATTTGCTTTTTACTAACTATCTCAAATTATAAAACAAGCAGTCAATGTGTACAGTAGATAAGTAGGTTATAGTATTGAAAATGGATGGCCGCGCAATGTGTACAAAATTCTAGCTTTGTCATGTTTGCATTTTATATCTACAAATCTCCGTCTACTTTTCTGTGTCTTTTTTTTCTTTCCAAATCAGATTCAAATGACAAGTCCTCAATGCTTATTCTTCTGTCTATCTGTATGCTGGGGGAAAACACGATGTACCCACCTCAAAACACACACACACATACTCCTTACTTTTCCATGAACAGCAGCAGTAGCGCATCTCATTTACATGTAAAAAGCTTTTTCTGGAACAAAGTATAGTACTAAAGCAGCTTCTCTCATTACAAATTTTTTTTCCTTTGAACATAACATACAGAAGCGCATGTTATTTCTCCATTCTTGCTTTTTGTGTGTAATGAATAGATATGGGCGAAATTCCACGAATCATTCTATTTGCAATTCTCTCTTTTTTTATATGTAGTTCTGCATTGATGATGATGATGATGATGATGATGATGAGTATGATCATCATGTGTATGCATATGCTTTTAGAAAAGCAACATACACACACACACAGCACACCTTTTCTCTGTACTTGCATTGCTTCCTTCATGTCTGATCTTTTGGTATTTTATTTTTCACCGTATGTGTGTGTATCTCTCTCTCTCTCTTTCTAGTCGAGTCAAAGTAGCAATTTAATAAATTTTCCCTTATATCATTTTATTTGGCAAAGCCTGTTATTTCCAGCTGAGTTGATGAAAAGGGAAAGCAGCAAGCTTTATATAGGTACACATATATGTAGTTATAATACATACATAGGTACATGAAAACTTAGAAAATAGCTTTCTGGAAAGAGTACATAATAGCCTTCGTCTTTCCTTTCCCAGAAGAACGCAAATAATAATAATAATGTCCTTGTATTTTCTCTTTTTCTCTCTCTTCTTCAGCTCGTGTAGCATTGCTTTGAAGAAATGAAGCTCAATTTGTACGATGAACAGAAGGAAAAACCTGCTGCCTTGCATTACCAAAGTGTCTGCCTTACATATATATATATATTGTGCAAAAGATATATATATAAACTCATATATTGTTTGGAACTTGAAATTGGAACAAACTCAGCCACTTTAGAAACAAAATGTGTCCTTTTTTGCTTGTTATAGCTTGTCTTAAAATGGAAAAAAATGAATATCGATTTTGAAATGGAGAGCTGGCAAAAAGAAATAAACAGGAGCATAACTAGACCAGAGACGCGCAGTGTAGAACAGTCATAATAACATTTTTGCTTTTGTCCCTGGAACTTTTTTTTGGCCATGTTTGTAAAGCAAGCACACATATATTTAATAATAAAAGGGGAAAAGAAAGGAAACCAAAATAATAAGAAAAATGCCATAAGTTTATTTGCCCACGACACTTACAAAATTCACACTCACACACATACCTATACACGTTTGTATACGTACAAGCCGAGTGTGAAAGAAACACCAAAACCAGTTAATCTAACACTCTCGTAAAAAATATGCAGTTTCAAGCTCGTTGAGCAGACACGCTGGTTTTGCAAGTTTGCAATTTCTCAGAGTTGACTTGGTTCGGTTCGTTCTATTACTATTACTACGTACAAAAAACTACTACAAAAAACTACTTGTTTCTTTCATGCTGTTGATCATGATGATGTTGATAATAATGATAATAATATTGAAAAAAGCAGAGAAACCAAAAAAAAAGAGAGAGTCGACTGCTGAAAGTCGAAATACCGTGGTAGAAGCAGAAAGGCAGCAGCGCAGATGGTATAGCGCGGTTCCACACCAGAACAACTATACATACCTACATATATCGTATATATGTCTTAACATTCCAGTTTTGGATATCATATATGAACACGCATGCAGGTCCTTTGGGGAACTTTTTTTTTCTAGTGTGGTGGTGGTGGAAGTGACGGCGCGGTGGTTGTGTTGGTCTTGGTACAGTGGACAAAGTTGACTTGACTTGAGACTTTTTGGTATTATAATATGTGTTGTTGGTTTACTGGGTTGGTGTTTCGTTGGTGTGTGGCATCATCATGGCAGGCAGGCATCCATCCTCCTCCTCCCCTCCCCTCCTCCTCCACATTCTGGCATCTATTATGGTAATGGATGCCATGTTGCTGCTACATGGCTGTTGAGTTGCGTTAGAGTAAAATGTGGGAAACTCCATCACACATCACATCGTCAGAGCATTGGATTTTCCTTTGGATCCTTGAAGCATTTTTTTTCTGTTGCTTTTCAACTTTTCACTATTAAAAGTGCTGCTGTTGTTGGTGTGTGTCTTATAATAGTATTTACACTCTGATGTGGCTTGTCACAAGCATTTTCCCTGCATGTACTATACTATGTTGTAATGTACACACACTCCAGCACACAATCTCCATCAGTTTAACGTTTAATTTCAAAATAGATTTTTTTTTGCTTTTTCTGTCCGATCCCTTCATTCATGCCACTTTTAATTTTAAATATCCTTGAATCTTTTTTCTCGGTGTTGTTAGCTGTGTAGTGTACAAGTCAACTTGGTTCATGTGTGCATGCTAATACAGAGCATCACGCATACTTGCATGTGATGTCAGTCAGGTCATTTCAGTAAATTTCAATAGTTTGTGCTGGCATTTCTCTCCACTTTTCATTCTTCTCTCGTCTAATTTGTCCTTGTTCCAGACTCAAAAAGTTTCACCGACTTTCCAGTATTTTGGATTTTTTTACTGTTCCCTTCTGCTAATGACTTGACTACACTACTGTCTGATCATCATCAGTGGTGTTCTTGTGCATCGTTCTCATCACTAGTAGCGTGATCATATGATGACACTTTTTAGGGATGTAATAATAATAAGCCTCATTTTGGTTCCTAGTTATTTTTATTTAGAAAAGGCCACTTTACTTTAGTGCCCTATTTCCTTTCATTTTCTCTTGCGTATCTGTCTGTCTGTAGTCCAATTCTCCACGTAGTACAAACGATAAGCATATACATGCATTTCATGTCATATATAAATACCATTTTAGTCACAAGTCAGTCGTCATGTTTCTGTCGTACTTTTTCTTGTCTGTCTTCCTTTTATCGTGTGTACGTGTCTCTGTTTCATTATATGAATGTCGTCTTCTTTGTGTGAAAATTCTATAGCATGTTTACATACATATAGGGACCTGCTGTTTTGTAAAACATGTGTAGTTTGGGTGATGGATTGCTTGTATGTGCAATAGTCAGTGTTCTTTTTTTCAATTCCTTATTGTAAAGTTTAGCTGGTCGAATATTTATGTATGCGTGTTATGTCTGTACACAAAACTTACTGTGACAATCGGCCTCATCTCGCGCATCAGGACAATCTGGAGAATCATCACAAACCCATGCTTTTGGAATACACAAATTCCGTGAACACGCAAAGTCGCTGTCCAGACATGTTCGACCATCGGTCTCTTCAATATTTCAGCAAGAGAAAAAAAATCGCAACGGAAAAAGAACAAAAAATATATAATTTACATAAGATACAAACAGAAAAATTACATAAAATACATTACTCTACACAAAAAGCAAAATAAAAATCAAATTCCATTAAAAACCACAAATAAACTAAACTACATAACTACTACCGTACTATAAATATTTCGCAAAAGGAAACTAGATATTTAAAAAAAAATTACGAAATTACAAAATACATTATGCAAATCAGTTGTGCCATTTTATTTATGTATTCCTATTTCCCTTGTCTGGAGTTGACGTGTATAAAAACCTTATGAATATGCATCAATGAATATTATTCCTGAAAATCTACGCACCTAAATTAATGAAATGCCAGAAAAATTCCAAAGATGCTCATTTCTTATGACAGCGTGCGTCTGTATGGCTCTTATCGTCATTGGATTTGATGTGTTGTTATTATACATTCCCTTTTCCCCGCACATACACAAGAAACGAAACCGTAAAAATAAATGGAATTACTTTTAAAACTCTTCCCCATCCTTTTCCCTTCTTCACATAGCAAATGAGTAATAAAATGGGAGCG
This sequence comes from Zhuqinia jingwanae, assembly GCA_027744095.1. Classification (NCBI taxonomy): domain Eukaryota; kingdom Metazoa; phylum Arthropoda; class Collembola; order Entomobryomorpha; family Paronellidae; genus Zhuqinia; species Zhuqinia jingwanae. The sequence goes on along the minus strand of JAHZNC010005571.1, from coordinate 1,628 downwards.
CCTCCTGCTTCCAATGACTTTTCAAACTGAATATTATATTTATTCTTTTTATGACTATAACCCCTCCTCAGCAGCAAAGGAAAATAAACTTTTTCTTTGTTGGAAGTAAGTGTAGGTATGCTAATATGCCTTAATACTGTCCTGACGAGTGACGTGCTAAGCCTTCATGCTACTTTTCATTTTTTTTAATACCATTCACAAGAAGGAGAAGAGAAAAAAAACTGTTTAGAAAATACCTAGTTTTTTGAATGGGTACTACTATTATTATTGTATGCAAGTGGGTATATGTACATATAAGTTTATGTTTGTGTAAGGAGCATGAAATCATTTAGACAGTTGTGAATATGATTATTATGATTATTGTTGGTTTGGTAGTGTTACCACTGCTGCTGCTGCTGCCGTTGTTGTTGTTATTATTTTGTTAAAAGATGTGATATTATTATGATATGTGTGTGGTGGCAAGGCAAAAAGTGGCAAAGTTTACAACAAACAGCAGCAGCAACAGAAGTAAAGACGACGTAAAAAGTTGAATTAATATTTTTGGAGGGAGTAAAAATCCCTGGAGCAAGTTCATTTGGATAAGTAGTTATGGAAAGAGAAACAGCAAAAAGTAGCAGGAGTAGTAGAGAGTAAAGTGAGCTAATTCATTTTCTTTCCTACTTGTTTCCTCCCTCTCACCAGTCGAGTGCTACAACAGCAGCAGCAACAGTACAGTGGCTATATAATAATAATTATATGCAAGCATTACATTACTACATCAACAAGATCCAGCACCGCCACCAGAGAAGAATATGAGAAGGGGAAATAAAAGTAGAGAGAGAATGGCATTTGGAGATGCCACAGGAGCACACCTCCTTTGCCTTCTCATCTCATCATTCCATTCTTTTATCCTGCCTTCAACCTTGCTGTTTGTTGTTGCTGAGCTTAGCAATAATGCCCTTTGCTTTGCTTCTCGATGGTGGTGGGGATGCTATTATGTGTATGTGTGTTTCAAGAAATTTTGAAGAGAATAATTAAAGGGGCATGTGGTAATTAATTCCGGATGCTGCCTCACTACTACTACTACTACTACGGCTGCTGCTGCTGTTGCTGCTATTTTAGCTTTGTACTAAACAACAAAACAGCAGTAACAAAAACTATATAAAACATCATCTTTTCTCTTTCCACCCCACAACTACTGCAACTGCTTTACCTTGTCTCTATTGCCTGCATGGGTAATGTCATGTACGCCCACAATGTCGCTTTTGGAGGCATAATATTTTGTAAGGTAAAATACTTGTTCAGTTGAACATCAACTACCCTACCACCATCATCATCGTCACCACCACCACCACCACAAAAAGTGATGAGATGAAATGATGAGATGTGAGACGGATTCCAAGTTTCCTGATTTCACGTTTGCGTTTGCGTTTCAGTCAGTCAGGATTTTGGACGTGAAAATGCCTTTGGCAAACAAATGATGATATGGCAATAGTGATGATGATGAGTCAAGCAAACCTCGAAAACGTTGTGGGTGATACGTAGGCACATGTATTTGTAGTAGTTCACTTGGTTTGATGGACATAAAGAAGAAGTGTGGTGTGGTGTGTGGTATTTTGTGTAATACACTCGACTAGGCAGATAGAGAG
>JAHZNC010005570.1:0-14007 GCA_027744095.1 Zhuqinia jingwanae | reverse complement strand
ATAACCACATTCATTTTTGGGTGTTCACCCAACCCATCGTACCCATGAGCAACATCCCAGCCCACTTGTTTGGGTGCAAAATATGAAAAACCCGTAATTTCTGGGGATTTTGCATATGAATTTTGGAAAGAAACCCATATTTTTCCATTTGATTATGCATTATTGTTTGCTTTAAAGAAACTAATTGCAGTAAAAATTAGCTTTAACCATGGTGTGTTTGGGTTTTGACGATTATATGAGAAAAAAGTGAAATTTGAACGGGTGCTCTGGTACATGGGCACTACAGGATTTTATATTATTAGTGGATGATGCACATGCTAGTCATGCTACTGCAATGTAATCGTCTACATGCTTTTATTATGGATCGGTTTCCCCTCTCCACTTTTTTGTTACGGTGTTTTTGTAGAGAGGATCAGAATGAGAACAGATGATTGATGATGATGGAGTGCAGATTTAAGTAGTTTTTTTTGTAGTTTCACTTTTCTTCAATTCTATTCAATTTGTGGGAATTTTAACATGTCAATTTTAACAGTTTTGGATACATGGTATAAAAGCTGCGAAGATTCATTCTTGTGCATAATTTAATACATGAAATATGTAAAAAAAAAGTTTTAAATTTAAAAGGGTTTGTTCAATGATTTTTCTGGATAAACAGCATGAATCCAACACGAACACAGGAATGTGTGTATAGTACATCGTATTTACAAACCCACCCAAACACATTTCCAACGCCACCTAACGACTTTTCCAAATCTACCCAACACATACCCATGCACATCCAATAAATTGCAAATACCACACAACCCATTTCCAATGCCACCTAACAACTTTTCAAACCCAATAAAAAAGAAAATTCAAGACATTTCAAAATGAACATATGTACCTCTATCTATGTTCGGATTACCCATTTTACCGAAAGGACTAGGAATAAATGGTTCTTGGGATTTGATTAATCCGGGATTAAAAAGGGGAAAATTTCAGAAATGGGATTGGATTGCATTACTTAATCCGGATTAATTTTTTTTGCATTTCTGTTGAGTTGATCCCTCGTGTCATTCTATAATTTGAATGAATCCAAACATTAAAAAAAAAGTATTGTAAAAAGTGACATAAAAACTGAACATCATGCGTCACTATTGTTGTCGTTATATTTGATACATGCATGAGACAACACGGAATATATAGTGCATTTATTTGTTTATGGAGATCTTTTCTGGTGGTGTACAAATAAATATTATGAAAAATGTATTACTCCGAGAGACATTGTTGATTTAATTGGAATGAATGAGAGTTCCGAACGGAATTTTGGACCGGGGGGAAAATATGCAAGGGACATGTAGGTACTGGACAGTACATCCTTCGTTACGCCACTGGAGAACTCTTCCCGATCCACCTTAAAATAAAATTTATTTAAAAAAATTTACATTTCAAAATCTTGATTTAAAAATTAAATTTTTTTTTTGGTACTGGATTGCCGGACACCATTTATTGTTCCCAAATTACTGAACAGTGATTTTGATTTTCGGGAAACCTCATGGGCCTCCCGAATAATAGCAATATTATCATTGTTCCGAGATGACCGAAATTGGCAAGCATGCCTAACAAAACTGCAGGATCAGAGCAGTAAAATCACCACTAAACCCGAAAAATTGAGGGGCACATTGAGAAAATTCATGATTGACCTGAAAATTATAGCAGATAAGCTGTGCTAAAGGTAAGACGACTACTGAGCTCTGGAATGGAGTCAAGGTGCTGCTTCCATTTCTTAGTCGACTCTTTCAAGTGGAAAATGTAATGACGTTATTTTATGGATGTTACATCAGTTTACATCACTGGAACATAATAACAAGTTTTATTCTTCTTGGATACTAATTAGTGCTTAAAAACTAGCACATTTTGTTAATGTTGCTCATATATCTGATCTGATTTGGAAAAATTTAGATTTACAAAATTGAAACAAAGAGTTATGTAAATTGTTGCTCATCCAACCACTCAAAAAAATTCAAAATTTGGGATAGCCAGTAGCCACACGTGGGATTATAGCAATTTGTATTGAATTAAAAAACACGGGTCTTCTTTTGACCAGAAAATTCAATCATTATTTTAGAAAATTGATAGGTATGCAATTGTTTGTTTGTAATTGACTTTATGAATAAAAAATATTCTTTTTATAAAAAAAAATTAATACCCATTCCAAACACTTTGTCTCTACAGCCGGCCATGCATATAAAATCGTTGTTTGGAATTTGGAATGCAATGATCATCATCATTGAATAATGTACAAAAAAAATTGAAATAATTTGGGCTAATTATTTTGGCAAAAACTAAACATCACACCCTTAACTCGGTGTACACTCCACCATGCGAATCGCTATTAGGTGACGAGTAGATGTGTGTTTAGAAAGACAAGTCTTTTTTGTTTCATTTCTTTTCAGAATCATGCATGGTGCACATTTTATAGTGCTCCAATATTTCTTTAGTGCTCACGCACTTGTCAGACCTACGGTGGTTCATGAAAACACTTTTACTGCATTAACACGTTCCTCCATAGGATATAGGTGCACCTGGCCGATGTTCAGACCTTCTGTAAACAGTTAGTTCAAACATGCTAGACACAGGGCGAATGGAATGGCAAGCAGATTGCGTTTATATACATTGTACTATTTTTAGTGTTAAACTTCAATAACGGGGCTTAAGTTTACACGCATTTGTTATTAAGATTTATGTAGAAATTAGTAATTATTATTAACTTTATGAATTAGTTGACATGTTTTTTAGATTTGTATGCATTTTGAGCAGAGGGAAAAGTAATTGGACTTGACTAATTTTAATTTTGTTGTTGACAATATTTTTTGTAAAGCAAAAAACGAAGACAAGTTGTTGGTGTTGTATGCAATGTATGCAGCAGATATTATGCGTTGCTTAATGCTTTGATTTATATATACGCCAACCTTGTAATATGGCTTTTGGATCTACATTCAAGTATTTCGGAACGGAATTGGTAATTATGCGAAAACTGTAATAATGATGATGTGACTGAGAAGTTAACTCGGTGGAAAATAAAATGAAATAATTTGTTCTGTTTTATTTATTTGGCTTCTGGAGATCTTGTTTTGAAAGTTAGGTCAAATGACAAATTTTGACAATGCAATGAGGAAAATATATGGACTCATGTTTAAAATTCAATATTGAATGGGTAATCCTTTGATACCAAAAGAAATTCTTCAGTGCACACTCTTGCTGTTGGTCCCTTATCCAAGCTGTCAATCTGTTTTATATCCTCTTCCGTGAGGGTAAAGTCAAACACATTAAAGTTGTCAAGGATTCTTGTTTTGGTCACACTTTTTGGAATTGTGATGAGTCCTCTTTGAAGCTAGTTGTAAAAAATTATTGCGGGAAATTATTTTAAAAATTTTTAGAAAAAATATTTGTTTTGTATGAACCGTTTACTTTTCCCACTTACCAGCCACTTTAATATGACATGATTTGCCCCTTTGCCATACTTTTTGCCCAGTTCCAAAATCTTGGGATCTTGCAGCAGTCCTGGTCCTTTGGTCAAATTTTGAGGATGAGTTGGGGAGCCAAATGGGCTGTATGCTGTAACCGTGATTCCCTTCTTTTTACAAAATTCCACCAATTTCTTCTGATTAAAGTAGGGATGTACTTCAATCTGCAAAATAAAATATTATGTAAAACGAGTAAAAATCACTGTTTTTTTAGACTGCAACAGTAAAATGACTTGAGCTTTTGTCACAAAATTTCAAGATTATTATTTTTGGATCACTATCCAACTCAACCTGTATAACAGCAGGTGGGATAGTAGCATTGTCCAGAATTTTTTGAATTTGTTGACTGTTAAAGTTTGATATTCCGATTGACTTTGTGAGTCCAAGCCTGACCAACTGCTCCATTGCTTTCCAGGTGTCGACAATGTCGGTTTCATTGTCCACCAGAACGTTCCCATCAGCATCCGTAGGAAACAGGTTGTCACTGGGTTGGAGACTCATAGGCCAATGCATCAGGTAAAGGTCAAGATAACTCAGTCCAAGGTCACTCAACGTCTTCTTGAGTGCTGGAAGTACTTTGTCAGGACGGTGGCCAGTGTCCCACAACTAAAAAAGGTTTAAAAATGGAAAAAATTATTTGGTGCAATAATATGCAATACATAAAGAAGTTTTGGGATCTTTATTTTTTTATTAAACCAACCTTGCTGACAATAAACAAATCCTCACGTTTCACGGTACCATCATCAATTTTTGCATTGATTCCACTTCCCACCTCCTCCTCATTTTGGTACACAGGAGCACCATCAATGTGTCTGTAGCCGGCTTCAATTGCAGTGCTCACAGCATGCGCAACGTCACCCTTTTTGTCTCCCTTAAAAAACAATCAAAAAAGAGTACATAATCTTAAAACGAACGTATTTTTCAAAAAAATTTATAAAATTATTGGTTACCTGAAATGTTCCAAGTCCCAAAATAGGCATTTGATGCCCACTGCTCAGTTGAAGTGTGGGTGCTAAGGAAGGCATTTTTTTGGAAACTTAAGCTGAGGTGCCACAATAGATGTTCAGAATAAAATTGGAGCTGGAGAAACAAAATCTGGAGAGATACATATACACACCTTCCAACAACTCGACTCAAAGTAAAGTGTGCTTGAATATTTTTATTTTTTTTTGGAAATGGATGGTGAATGGTGGATCGGAACACTTGAACTCACAAGAGCATGACAACAACAGGTTTTATCCAACCCATAATAAAATGGGTATAAAATAAACGTGTAAAAGTTGTATTTAGTTTACATGGCAGCACAATAGCTTAAGCATTTTTTTAATGTAAAAGTCATACGACATAAATGATGTATGACCTTGAGCTCAACTCGGCAAAGTGGAACCGGCAGCACAACTTTTTTTTAAAGATAATAATGTCTCTTGTAATGTATCTGTATATTGAGCTTGCAATAAAGTGTACATAATAATAATAATAATTTCTATAAGGTGTGCAATTTGTGGCTATGCAAAAACGCTAATTGTGGTGGTGGTATTCGATGTATTGTATTTAGTTTACATGGCAGCACAATAGCTTAAGCATTTTTTAAATGTAAAAGTCATGCGACATAAATGATGTATGACCTTGAGCTCAACTCGGCAAAGTGGAACCGGCAGCACAACTTTTTTTTAAAGATAATAATGTCTCTCCTGTCATTTGAAACATCCAAAATTATTCTGCATCTTTTTTAATGCCATAAACATAAACCAAGTAAGCCTTTTTAGTTGCATAATTTGCGTTGGAACTTATGGACAAAAAACATGCTTGTAAAGGAAAATCTGACAATCTTTTGAAAACAACAACTTTTTCCATATGCAAATTTACAAACATTTATGGTTACTAAAACACTTTAGTAATTAAACTTACAAAATAAGTCACCACAAAGTACAATAAATTCATAGTCCGAATACAAAAAAAATATTAATGTATGTGTGTGAAGTAGTACTATTTATTCAAAAATTGATTTTGTTGACCGAGTCTCTGTGTATAACAACAATAGGCTTCTCTGGAACAAATTTAAATACATTTTTAACTTAATACATTGAAAAGAATTCCAAAATTCTACCTTGTTCAATTCTCAATTTATTTGTTCAAGGCAAGGATATGGTATTTATTTTAAAAGTAAACATTGAAATTTAACAAAACATGATTTTTTTCATCAAATTACAATTTTTCAACAAAACTTTTCCAATTTTTTAAAAATATTTTTTGTTTGCATTCAATATTATTACTACTTCCCTAAAGGCTCATACATACCCTGTGTTTTACATTTTAAAAGTTTATAATAGGTAGATAATGTGTGATAATGTCATTATTTATTACAACCACATTGATAAATGGGTCCTCCAAGGAAGCTAAAGGGGCTCAACCAACCAGCAATAGTAATATCATCATTTTATGAACCGACCAATTTCACCGGTAATTCGGACAATTAGTTTAAAAATTCACCACTCTCTCTCTCTCTCGTTTTATCCTAAGATCACAAAATCAACTGGTGCCACTACACTCTTGATTTTTTTTAATGCTACTCATTTTTTTAGCTTTGTGCACAATTTTTTGAGCCAATCTCATGTAAACCCTATTTCAAATTTTTTACACAATTTTAAATTTACAATCACAAATTTAAGATCACAAAATCAACTGGTGCCACTACACTCTGGATTTTTTTTAATGCTACTCATTTTTTTAGCTTTGTGCACAATTTTTTGAGCCAATCTCATGTAAACCCTATTTCAAATTTTTTACACAATTTTAAATTTAAAATCACAAATAATCTAACAGGTTTCCAAAAAGTTCAAAGTTTTTTTTTCAAACAAAAAAGAATGGAATATCTGAGAATAATTTAAATTTGGATAAATGTATAATTAATTATAATTATGTACTTTTTTAAAGTTGACATTCTGATTAAAATTTATGAATTTAAATTAATTAATCATCATAATAATAATAATTTAAATTTTACGCGATAAGTAGATATACCGTGTACAAAATATCCTAAGTAAAAAATACTTCAATAAATCAATACAATTAAGGCAGGTAATTAATATTTAAATTATTTAAAGAGTTTCTTAAAACCACTGAGGCATGTCTTTTAATTATTACAACTAATTATTATACACGTGGTACAATAATTATTGTATACCTCTCCAAACTAAATGAGATTCAAAAACATTTTAGTTTTATCAAAAAAAAATCACAACAAAAATTGTTCGTCAATTAAAAAAAGTTAAAGTAAATTACTTTTTTAATATTATAATTATATGGCTGGTGGACTATTTAAAAAAAGTATTCTTAAAAAAAGAATAAATGCTATACTTCGATTCCCTGGTCAGATCTCTCTTTTCCCGCTTTCTTTAAGGCAACTTCTTCTCGAAGAGGTGGGTTCTCAGTTCTCGTGTGCCAAACGTAGACCTTAGAAAAACAAATTAAAAAATTAGATTTTTTTTTTAATAGTTAATTTGAAATTTGCATAATAATAATAATAACTCACCTTAGTACAATTATCAGCCTTTGCCTCCACTTCCTCCAACGACGAGACAAAATGTCTTAAAAACTCACTTTCCTGATATCCCTTGGCAACCTCATACGCAAATTTCCCCTCTGGTCGACTCATAAATAATCTCCCTCTTCGGCGGCCACATTGGCACGAAGCCACTCCAAAGCGGTATTCCTTTGAAGGACACCCCTTGGCTTGTTGTAGCGGGGCTCTTTAGCCCTCAGCTTCCATGTGGCGGGGGTGGCAGCGTGGAGATGAGTGTAGGACATGCCACTCTTGGCCAAAAGGTTGGCCACCAAATCAGTCTTTTTCTCGGAATCCTCCACAATCACCCAGTGGAGATGTGGCACAAGCATTAAAGTGTGAGAGAGGCGGGTCAGCTCCGCCTTTTGTACGGGCCGGGCGTAGGTCGGAGTAATGGCATAGATTTTTGGAAGTTGTGAGTATTTGTCAATCTTTTTTCGTGGACATCCCCGTTCCAATTGGTTTAACTAAAAAAATAAATTAATGATAAACAAACCAAATTAGAAATTTTGCATAAATTAAAAATATATATTCTTTTAGCTACCTCTAATTTTAAAGCACTAATTAATCTCTCCCTTTCCATTAGAGCGGCTTGCGCTTCAGGACTAAGGTTACTTGGTAATATACCCCCACGGTCGTCATTAAATGCCATGCTATGTAAGCGGTCAGCTCTCGCTTCTGCGAGTACTTTACCACTGACACCTGCTTGAGGGTCGCTATTCCAGTAGCCTGAACAAGAAAAATACATTTTTTATAACAATTTCGAAAAAGGTTTTTTTCTTTCAAAATTACAAAAAAATATTTGTCAAATTTAATGATTTTTATCTTAATTCTCTATAAATTAATCTACCTTTGGTACACCAAATCATTAAAAGCAGAGTGGCCCCCCCAAAAAGTACTCTTTTATTTTTACTCATTTTCTTTCTGTCAAATTTAATGATTTTTATCTTAATTCTCTATAAATTAATCTACCTTTGGTACACCAAATCATTAAAAGCAGAGTGGCCCCCCCAAAAAGTACTCTTTTATTTTTACTCATTTTCTTTCCCAAAATTTGTACGTACAGCTTGCACAGTAAACTGAACAATAAACCGGAACTCGGATTATTATTATCACCTGAGCTCTTTTTTCTGGAGAACAGAAAAAATATCAATAACAAAAATAGATAATAATAATAACGAGCAGAGGAGGCGATTTATGGAGGTGACAAAGAGGCGAATAAAATCAATGGAACATAAATTCTTTTTTTGAACAAGAAAATAAGGTGAGCAGAAGACTTTTAAATTTTATTTCACTATTTTTTGCACAAAAAAACTAAAACTCAAGCAAGCAAATTAATATTTTTTTATAAAAAATATTTTAGACAAGGCACATGCACACAACAAACACAAAATAAACTGAAGCACATACACAAAATAAATTATTATTATAAAAAAATATGCGTGAAAAAAAATTAAACTCTGGCGAGCAGCATCCTTAAAAAAAAATTTTTCAGGTAGCAGTAAAAAACATTCCGTCCCGCGCGTCAAATAAAAAATTTATACCAAACTCCACTAATTATATTTTTTATCTTAATTACAATTTTTTTATCAGTGTCAAGTGTACCTCATAATTTATTCTTTTATTATGATTATTTGTAATGATGATGATGGTGATGATCCAGTTTGGTCATAGTGTCCACTTGTTTGTATGTGTACACTTATTTTTTATACCGTTTTTATTATTATTTTGTGTCAAGAGATTTTAATCTTGGCTTTTTATTACTTTGATGATGATGATAATGATAAATCATCTTTTAACTTTTCATGGTGATTAAAACAAATATGTAATGTTAATCTGTGCTTGGTTGAATGAGTGTGTGTACGGGAAATATTTTTTTAACTTTTAAAACAATTTTCGGTGTGTATATTTTTTCTCCCAGTCTAGCTCACTGTTTTTATGCTGGTTATTTTTTGTGCACACACATGAGAAGGATAGACCCAAGTCATGTGGAGTATATTTTTTGTTCTTGTGTTGTCGTCGTCGCCGTGAAAAAGGGATAAGCTCTTGTTCTCTTACACAAACAGTCGTAGTCACAGACTCACCATCACATTCACAAAATCAGGTTTCCACCACATATTTTTTACACACGAGTGCAAAACCAGCACCCATCCATCCATACCAATACATATATATATGTGCATTAAATCTCAGGTATGTTTCAGGTGCAAACTTTTTTTTTATATACGTTACATATGTGCGCAACCATGGTCCAAGTGAAGTCAACCAGAGAGAGAAAAATTTATATAGGTAAATAACTGAGGTATTTTGTTTTATCCCAGAGGGGAGATGAGATGAGATCAGAGATGAGAAATAAATAAAAGGAAAGAGAGACTATCTCGCCCTCATCTCATTATTATTTTTTTGGTCATCCTCTTTGTTTATTTTAAAAGGGTACACTCTATATAACCCGCTATCCGCTATGTATAATATATTTTTATGTGGTTTGTTTCCTGCTTTCTGAAATGATGATCATGATCACAACAAAAAAATCCATGTTTCAATTCAACAGGTTATTTTTTTTTAGTATATGAATATTCACAAGGGAAACTTGGTACTGTGATCATCATCATCATCATCTCCTCTTTTGCTGCAATCACCGAAATAACAGGATATTACTTTCTGGACTTGCCTTCCTCACTCACACTCAAAAAGTACGATAAAGAGTCAACAATGCAATGATATTATGCATTGTAGCTGTACTTACTGTACTACAATAAAAGTGGAAAATGGATTGCAATTTGAAACAATTGCAAAGAATGTAGCATGTAACAACAACAATATAAAAAAAGAGTTTTATCAAAATGAGCTGTTCATTGTCCATTTACTTGACATGGCTTCATCACACACACACATAAAATATACAAGAAAAAACTACATTTTTCACTTTACATTGTTTGCTATACAATTGCAATAAGCATATGCTTTTTTATGCATTGTCATTGACATGATAGTTTGATGGGTAAATATTTGGGTTTTGCTGGCTTTATCGGTTTTTGCCTGATGCATTGCGCATTGTGTATTGCAGAAAATGCATGCACTTGACATGGTGTACTGTTACCACTCACAAAACAGATGATGATAATGATTGTTATAAAATAGTAATTGATGTATCATATATCATGTGAATGGTCAACAAATAAATACAAAAAAAAGAGTTCTCAATGTCACTGTCTGTATGTCTGTGTGTGAGTCTCCCTGATTTAATATACAAATGCGTATTCAATTAGCTAAAGTGAATGGGAATATATATATAATATGCTTTTTTTACATCATCACTTTTACGCCACAAAAGTATTAGCTAACATTTTGTGATGGATGATGCATTTTTTAAAGGGGGCCATTCACATAGCATGTAGAAGAGAAATATAATTGTGTGAACTTTTTTTTTAATTTCCAATTCTGCATTCTTAGCTTTTGCAATGGAAAATTTTAATTGCAACTAAAAAATTGAATATTACGTACTGTATGAATGACGCCTTTGCTAGGTTTTTTATTGCTGTGTGCTGTGATAGCTGAGACCACAGTCAATATATCATTATTTATCATAAAAAATATATAATACACACGACGTATATAGCAACCCTGTCATAGTTTATTTTTTGTGAAAGGATTTTGCGCTGCACTGTCTGAAAATCTGCATGCACTTTGTTTAGTCGTGTTTATTATGTATGTTTACCTGAAATACTTTTTTTCGCATGTATGTGCTATATTTTCTTCACTGATGACTATTATTGTAATAGTCATGTGTACTATTATTGATATGCGGCTACAGCCACATATTCACACAAAAAATACAATCTGGGATCTATATGGCAAAAATATAAAGTGCATTAGCCAAAATGATGTAAATTGAAAAATCATGTAATAGTTGTTACATGATTTATGATTTAATTATCATTTGATATTTTTTTTCAAGAAAAAATCAGTACATTTTGATGCAATAATTATGTAAAAAATATGATTACCATAAAAAACTTTAAAATGTCCAGTTGCTATTTTAATAAATAAATTACTGTGTTCACAAAAATGTTTGCAAGCTATATTCATACACCTTGGGGCAACATGAGATTTGATAACTGGTCCATAGATTGAGAATAATCTACCACAAAGAATTATATAACACATGCGTAGATGATACCAATAATATTGGCCCAATATATAGGGGCAATGAAAATATTAAAAGAATTTATCAATTTAATTAACCTTGAAAACAGTCAGAGCCTCTTGTGCGTGCGATTACTGGAAACTGGAACATTGACAGAGGGGAAAAAACTGGTCACGTAACAAATCCAATCATGAATGCAGGCAAGCAAGCAAAACGATAACAACAACCAGCATTATTGCACCAGCCAAATAATTACCAATACAATTATAGCTTGCTTCTTGTTATTGTGAGTTGTCATTCCGTTCAGATTGACATTGCATTTTTCATCATCTCAAAACTGAGCTTAAAGTAAACAAAAAATTAAAGTAAGAATGTATTTGAATTATTCATTTAAGGGTAAAACAGTACTCATTACTGGAGGTGCTCAGGGAATTGGGAGGCAATTGGTTCAAAGATTTCATGACGATGGCGCAAAAGTATTTACAGTGGACAAAAATCCTCAAACTGTTAAAAACTGAAAGAGGAGCCGCCAAATGTGACTGCCGTAGTTGTTGACTTGACAGATTGGGAGGAAACTAGAAAGGCGATCCAATCATTTGGCGTTATTGATCACTTGATTAATAATGCAGGTGTGTAGTTATTCCAGAACCCTTTATGAAAATAACAAAGGAAGTTGCGAAATTGTAAGATATTTTTATAAAGCAATTTTTTAAGAGTAATCAAGAATTAAATTAAATTTCGCAAAAAATCATGTGTGATTTTTTGTTTAGACAATTTTATGTCAACGTTGGAGCCATGATAAACGTGACGCAGATTGTAGTAAAGGGCATTATTAATGCAGGTCGTGAAGGAGGCGTTTTGAATGTTTCCTCAATGGTCAGCCAACTAAAAAAATGATTTGTAATCTTCTTTTTTTAAACAAATTTTGGGTTAATTTCCTGTTCTATTAAATATGTAGGGAGCAAGATGTGGCTCTCAACTAGCAACTGTGGTGTACCATTCCACAAAAGCCGCCGTTGAGAATTTGACGAAGTCAATGGCGTTGGAACTGGGGCCTCATAAAATCCGGGTAAACTGCATCCTGCCCGGAGTCACAGACACGCCTGTGCTCTATCAAGCTGGACCAGCGGTTGAGAGCTATATAAAAAATATGCTAATGGCTCGGTTGATTGTTAAACAATTAGTTGATCCAAATGAGATTGCGGATTTGGTCATGTTTCTCCTGAGTCCTTTGTCCTCCATGATTGTTGGGGAAGCCATTCTTTTTGATGGTGGTTTCATGACAGGTTGAATATCATGGTTAATAGCAATTAAAAAATTCTCGTAAAAAAACTGAAACAACAAAAAATGGGCAGGCACAAATAATCGTTCATGAATAAAGTTCAAGTATATCACGTGCGACATTGCATATTAAAACCACCATTTAAAAGTATGTGCTCTTTTATATTATAAGACAACTAGTGAGTCACAAGTTGTGATATAATCCATAATCATGTTCACCTTGAAACATGTGAATCTGCACTGTAAACTATCGATATAGCATGTATGTACGTATACCAAGCCAAAATGTAAATTGCCGGACTGATGGTTTTTTTTGTTTTCGCACAATAACTCAGTCTTCATTTCGATATATAACACTCTCATAGTTATCACATATATAATACCCGCTTTACTTACTACATTGGACTAAAAATGTCCCTAAATTACTCATTTGCGGGTAAATCAGTATTAATTACTGGAGGTGCTCAAGGAATTGGGAGGCAGTTGGTTCAAAGACTTCATGACGATGGAGCAAAAGTATTTACAGTGGACAAAAATCCCGAAGCAGTTCAAAAGCTGAGGGAGGAGCTGCCAAATGTGAGGGCGGAAGTTGTGGATTTGACAGATTGGGAGGAAACGAGGAAAGTGGTTCAATCCTTTGGCGTTATTGATCATCTGGTCAACAATGCGGGTATAACCATACCTCAAGAGTTTCTGGCTATTACAAAGGAAGCTGCTAAATTGTAAGATATTTCTACAAGGATTACCCTTTTTAAAACTACTCGAAAAGCAAAAAAAAAATGAATATTTTGTTTGGTTTAGACAATTTAATGTCAATCTTGGAGCAATAATTAACGTGTCACAGATTGTGGCAAAGGGTCTCATCGATGAAAACCGTGAGGGAACCATCGTGAATATTTCGTCAATTGTAAGTTAGCCCATTACACACCCACGCAAGCAATTGGATCATTAATAATCTGTTATTAATTAACTCGTTTATGTTAATAGGCTGGAAGATATGCGATGCCGTTGTCATGTTCCGTGTACAACGCCACAAAAGCGGGGGTTGAAAATCTAACGAAATCAATGGCATTGGAACTGGGTGCTCATAAAATCCGAGTTAATTGCGTTCTTCCGGGCGTCACGGACACACCCATTCTCGAGCAATCCAGACAAATTTCCCCCGATTTCATTCCAAAAACGTTCCTTTATCGGATGGTGAACAAGAGATTGGTTGAGCCCAACGAGATTGCGGATGCAGTTTTATTTCTTCTCAGCCCCTTATCAACCATGATTGTTGGACAAGGAGTGGTAGTGGACGGTGGCTTCCTCGCAAGTTGAAAGCTTTCATTTACATTGAGTTATAAATTTAAAATAAACAACATGCGCCATATGGCATGCAAACCAAACAAAATAAAAAACACGATTTTGGGATGAATTTGGGTAGCTACAAATGCGTTTTCATTTCAGATTGGTAGACCATTCAATTTGTGTGTGAGGCGACGGAGGTGAGAAATGAGCACAAAAATCAT
>JAHZNC010005569.1:0-17259 GCA_027744095.1 Zhuqinia jingwanae | reverse complement strand
ATTGCAACAAAAATAATTAATTATTATGTCCAAACGTGCGTAAAATTAGACACCACATATAGCAATGTTTGGAAGCACTGTTTATGACATTTATTCTTATCATCACGTTCGATTGCGATATAGCAGAACAAAATGTCATAAAAACCCCCATGGAACACAACTGAGAATTACAATAATTAAATATTTGTACTAGACAAAATTGTAAAAAAAAGTGGGACTTGTTACATGAGATTTTTCATTTTTCCCTTGTGTCCAACAAAGTGTTAGAGAATAATTTTTTTATGAACTTACCTTAAACTTGATTAATAAAATTGATGAAATGTCAACGTATGTATGTCCTTATTGAGTTGACAGATGAGACAAACTTTCTTTTTAGAAACAGCACCTTACAATTTTTCCTCACTCATGTAATCAGGATTTCAATTTTACAGCTAGCTCATCTGTTCACCAATGAATAATAAAAATCTGAACAGTCCCACCGCTCATGAGGTGGTATCCTGCTACAACTGATGGTGGCAGTGCGGTGGCAATCAAGAAATACAGACTGTAGGTGGCAATGCATGACTCTTGCAGTGTTGTATCAAGTTGTTCAGGTGGTTGGCTGGCTTTGGCTTCTAGTTGCTTACTATTAAGCACACATGCCACTATGCCATTGATGATGATGATGATCATGTTCATCATGTTCATATCGTGTACACACATAAACAGACAATGCAGCAGTCAAATCCGATATTATCCTTTTACTCTCGTAGCTAATTATTGTACATGCATAACCCAAGGTATTCTGTACTTAAGAAAGGTATTAAAATGAACAAAGAAGTTTGCATACGCTCGTATTATGTCGAAGAAGAAATTTCTCTTGTCAACATAACGAAAACTGCATTTGCTCTTTAGTATATAGGTAGGTAAGTATAGTATAATGAAGTGATATATATGACAATTGACAATATATCACAGAGACAAAGGCAAGACAAAAATGCTCTACGTTCACATTAAACTAAAGTTATCATTTAACATAACATATAATATTATTATTACGTCCTATTTTGCACTAGTAGTCTTCTTCGACTTCAATTTTACGCGTTTTAACGTTCACATTTTGTACACATACCTAATACCTATGCACTCACATAAATTTTTATGCATGGGTAATAGGTGAGTGATAATTTTCTGTAAAAATTGTCATTTATTGTAAAGTGATGTAAATGGACAAATTTTCATTCAACTTGTATTGCTAATATTGCTAGTCGACAATCAATTACACGAGATCGATGTGATCACGTTAATTGTCGTTAAATTTCAAAGTATATGGGCAGACCAAACAGAGTTTTTTTTAATGAAAAACTATCGAAAATATAGTAGAAAAAAATAAACAGCTCATGCGTTTCGTAGCTCATATAAACGATATCCTGATAATGTGTTGGACAACGGAATGAATAATATACAAACCAATCCATAATAATATCCAGGGCTTTCCCTTTTATGGCGTCTTCGATTGTAGCATTCTTGAACCTGCGTTGAGATGAAACTGACATGGGCAACGTATAAATTTGTTATGTTTGATACACTGCAACAGATCAACAATCCGTATATTCCATAGTTACTATCAGTAATCTTTAATTAAAATATGCGAGCAATTACCACTTAAAATTATTTTTATTCTACAAGTTATGATTAACTCTACCTTTTTAGATTATCGTCTTACAAAAAACTGCTACAAAAATCCAACTGAAGCGCGATTAGACTACCAAAAATATATAATGAAAGGTCTCGTAAAGATAGTGTTCTTCAGTTTGTACGTTTCCTCAACATTCTCTATCGAGGAATCCTTCTGTGGGGGTACTGGTTACAGCAATGATAAAGCTAAAAAACTAGGTTTACTCTCAATGGGCTACTATCATGCTTACAGGCATCCATTAAGCACAATTTGGGGCGCTAATAACGCAGCATCGAAAAGATCAGGGACAGATAAGCATGTGAAAATTGGACTGTTTGCCGTAAAGCAACAGCTTCCAGATGGAAGTGAAGCTTACCTTAATGGATGGTTGCGTGTCCGTGTCAAGATAGAACATATACAGTATCCGAAACTTTACTTCATCGCCCTCGCAGTATGGGCCCTAACGGACACAAGAGAATCAATTGGCGAATTTTTAAGCTTGAATAACACCAAGTGTGACAATTGGGAACACGAAAGTGAATTCCTACCATGCTCCGCAGCACCCATTGATGCCACAAAAAATCCCAACATGTTTGTCTATACAAATACACGTACAACTCTAGGAGTCGTAAAAGAGTTCAATCTTCTATGGAAAATGTCCTCCACGTATTGTAACAAGCCGAAAAAATTTCGATTCTAGTAAATATGAATAATAGTTAATAAATCATGTGTCTATATTATATACACAAAATTGCAATTAATCAAATCTATCTGAACGTTATGAAATAATTTCAGCGTAGCTTTTAATTCGGAAAAATGGATCCCTTATAAACACGTCCCTGAGTTCAAGGTTCAAGATGGAAGGAATAACGGTTTCGGTCCTCTTATTTCCAGTACCGTTTGGTTAGCCCCCAAATATTTTGGAGCAGCGTCTCAAGTGTTTAAGAAGTCAACCCTGTCATGTGCAGATGAACTACTACCCCAAACTATACTACATTGGTTAACACCCACTAAACGTGTGCTTCCTGATCAAGATAAAATATGGTTGTTAGATAGATGGAAAAGTGATGGTTCTGAGGATACGAGAGTTGTTATGAATAGGGCTACTTGCAAGGCTGCTGCTGCTACAACTCCAAATTTCATTATCACATTTGGCGGAAGATGTACCGAAAGAGTGACCAATCACAGGAGAGTATACGCAAGTATGAGTACGCTGCCTGTTTGTAATCATGATACAAACAATTTTGATGCTAAGGATCTGAAACTATTCAAGGGGGATTACGCAGATAAAGTTGTAGAATGGGAAAGTCAACTTTTGAAGAATTGTGAATGCCCCAAAGTGCCCACTGCTGCAGATGTCAAAACCCTTAATGTCAAAAAAAGATCCTTGAGAATGGACGAGAATGTTCAAATCAAAAGAGCTAAACGTTTGAATACCATCATTCTCACAACATCCAACAACTTAACCAAGTCAACAGCAACAACAGAGGACTATGAATCCGACAACGAAACAACAGCTCTGTAATATTACATGATAAATTAATTAACTGATTACACCTGCGTTTTTGTTCTTGGTAGGAGCAACCGAACGACTAGATCAATATTTAAAAATGTATACATATATGAATACAATTTAATTGTAGAGATGAGCACAGCCATGCCATGGCGTCCGTGACATGTGCCAAGATTGGAAACATCACAAATTACCATGAGCAAGGCATTTGTGTCGATAGTACGGCTGGAAAAATTGTATATGTACGTTGCTATAAATCACCAGTCACTTGTTTTAAAAGTACACGTGTTTAAAGACAATGATCTTATAGGGTGTTCGACAATGGCATGCCGTTTCAACTCTTTTATGCACTCTTGTATTGGTTCCAATTGCATCTTTCTTGGCGAGATATCACAAAGGACCGATTACAAAAGTCGGAAGAGGAGAACCACATATCCCCATTAAAGTGTGGTACATTGTGAGTATCTATCAAATGATCTCAAACCACTTGCTCTTAATGTCAAATTACAATATGTACATGATCGTTTTTACCGGTTTGCAGGTTCATATTCTAATTGTGTTGCCAATACTTTGCTTGTTCACATCAGGAATGGTGACCATCCGACGACAGCGAGCCGTTTTAGGATACAGCTTGAAGGGTTACGCCAAGTTTCATAGAGTCAGTGGAATCTTGCTAATGGTTCTAATAGTACTTCAGATTATTGCAGGCTTTCTTCGTCCTCAGAACATTTTGTATAGGAAAGCAGCAATTTGGGCTCATTTTATAACTGGCTTGATAATTAATTACGGTGGTCGTAAGTGCGCAAACCATCAAAATTCCAGTCATCAACATTGAACATTTGTTTGCATGCAATTTTTTCACAATTTGACTCTAACTTGTTGCTGCATTTTTTAGTTTTGATATGCATTCTGACTTATAAAATACCTGGTTCACCCACGTCATTTCATCCGCACGTTCGTCCACATTTATTTAATCCGTTGCGGAAGCATATTGCTCCGATGATCTTGACATTTTGGGGAGTTTTGGACATTGCATACCACATTTTCTTAACAGTATGTAGAAAAACAATTTTGGACTTTTCCCCAAACCATTTAGTTTATGGAAGGTAAAAAAGAGTGATTTAAATAATTATTATAGTTTTTAAAATGAATGAAACCTGTTAATTCACAGGTCCACGTGATGCACTTTGATAAACTGATGGGTGTGCGCAGGGCATATTTTCCCGTTATTTTCCCTGCCATTGTGGATAAAAGAATTCTCGTTGATGAATCATATGAAGTATCATAAATGAATTTTAATTGACCAATTATTATTTTACCTATTGTAAAAAAATGGCAGCAGTTTTACACATTTCTATTTCAAAATTAATTGTAATTACCGGGTTTTTCTTTTATTCACAGAAAGAAAAAAGCTTTCAAAAAATGGCACTTACGGCTTACGTCATTTTTTGCATTTTGATATATTTTATGACTTTTATGTCAATATACCATCTGAATAATGAGCTTGGGCAAGGTTTTGGACCGATGTTATGTACGCACGATCGACACGGAAAATTCTATGATCCGGAGGATCAAGGAAAAATGAAAGAGATGCCAAAGTACTGTCATCTTGATTAAAGAGGGGTGAAATGTTTTGTTCAAATACATGTACTTACATACTAATGTTTAAACATATACCAGTAATGTCGTTTGACACAAGATGTTTATGCATAGATTATGATTATTATCATAAGTATGATGTGATGATTTTATTATGTATGAATTTAAATTGGTATTAAAACATTTATTCTATGTTGTTTTTTCATTATGTACGTTGTTGAGTAACATATCATTTAATTTACCTTTTAGATCTGTGTAATAAAACCAGTATTGTTTATTTATATGTTGTTATTTAGACTGTGTCGTAACATAATTAACGCATCTTGGGTATATGTTGTGTACTTTCTAATACATCTAGTGCAAAATTACTAGCCGTAACATAGTTTTTAACCAAAATTAAGAAACACAAAAACCACCATCCACAGCCAGACTCTCTCCAGTAATTTGGGTAGTAGCATTAGAAGCCAAGAAGAGAATTGTATTCACAACATCCTTCATTGGCATGAAAAGAGATTTTGTGGGCGTGCGTTGCTCTATCATTGAAAATATTTCATTTTGATCTAATTCATTTCCTTTATCCATGACCTGGCGAAGCATGTCTGTATCAACAGCTGCAGGACACACAGAATTCACCCGAATTTTGTGAGGTCCAAGCTCAATTGCCATAGCCTTTGTTAGTAACTCCAGTGCAGCCTTTGTACATCCATAAACCATCGTATTGGGGAAAGCTTTCCGTCCGGCCTGTGCGCGCAGGAAAATATGTATTATTATATCACGCATTCACGCGGCGCGGTTATTATTAGTAAAATATACACATGTACAGTTTCTACGTTTAACTTACAATTGATGAAATGTTAACGATACATCCACCTTTCCCCCTCACGATCATTTTCTTTGCCATAATCTGGCTGACATTAATAACGGATTTCAAGTTAACGTTTACATGGCTAAAATTCAGACAAACATAAATTCGTGTTATAATTTTAATAAATGCACGTATGTATATATTATATTTTAAGATAGTAACTATTTACTGCATGTGGGTATATACAGTACAGCGATGTGTAGGATCAAAGTTTAAGACTTAATCAATAATACCTATCGACATCCTTTGACGTAATTTTGAAAAAGTCTGTCGGAATAGCAATGGCAGCATTGTTGATAACACAGTCCACAGCATCCAACTGCTCCAATGCATTTTCTGTTTCAACCCAGTCTGAGAGATCAACACAAATCGGAATCACTTTGGGAAACTCTTCTGTAAGCCTTTTCAGATTTTCAGGATTCTTGGATAGCGCGTACACTTTTGCTCCAAGTGAATAAAGCTCGGCTGTCACCGCTCTTCCAATACCTTAAAATTTAAAATGGACAAATACATGAATAAAATGCTTTGTTAAATGTTTTATATATAGCATTTTTGTTAACTATTGAGTGAATTATATTTCACGTGTTCACATTACCCCTTGATGCCCCAGTGATTAGATAACTTCTATTCTCGTACTGATTTTCGTGGGTCATCTTAACTTTTATTCAGGGTAGTAGTGAGTAGCTTATTTATTTGTTTAAAAACGTAATGCCAACTGTACTGTGCAAAATGCAAAGCTACCAATGATACACCTAATCCAAATGACAACTATTTAAAAATGTAAAGAATTGTTACTCTTTATATACTATATACTGTTTCCTAATATCAGAGTGCGCATTTAATTGACCTGCTATCTTTCTTTGATGGAAAAATTCAATCTTTCATTTAAAAAAATTGAGCGTCACCAACAAGGAACATCTTTCGTACCTGCANAAGGAACATCTTTCGTACCTGCATGACCTAGTTGGCCAATTATTTAATTATAAAATATCATTGCAGCATCACATATCAAGGACCAAATATATGTTACAATTTCTTCGTGTCGGTGTGTTTCATTTTTTCAAGCAGTAGTAGTAGCACAAATATTTTAAACGATGACCTTCGCAAAAGTGCCAATCAAACGTTTATATGCCTGCATTAGCTTTTTAATATTGACTTTTAGTCGTACAATCTTTTTTGAAAATCAAAATCCGGATAGGACCTCTGAGGGAAGCTGGATTTAATGATTTCAACACACGCAAAGAAAAAAATCAAACTAGCATGGGATGGGATATGCTATTAAGTTTGGATAGTTTCATTGAGATTAAAAATGAAAAAAATACACACCTCAGTCCGCAAGCAAAACATGTCTTGGACCATGAGCAAATTATATGGTTGATTGCCAAAAAACCAAAAGTGTTGCTGGATTGGCATTAAGTTAGGTACCTATGTAGACATGTGGGTTCATATTATTCATATCAATAATTCTATCTATAAAAAATGATGGCCATTATTTATCCATTTCAATTTTATTTCAGGTCAATTATGTGCGAAAACATCCTTAAATATAGGTACATATAAATAGGTAACAGTGCTATATATTACAATTTATTTAGAGATATTAGATAGTATTTAAAAGTTTAGTATTTAAAAGTTCTAATAATTAGAACTCAATTAACAAGATGAGAATGAGCTGAGAGGAGGATAATGCAATAAACCAACACGCCAGTCGGGACACTGGACATTTAATTTTTAATTGCCATAATGATACATATCATGAAAGAATCCAAAAAAAAAGAAGTTTACCCCAAGCCCCAAACATACATCCCAAAAAAAACAGTTTATTTGACTCGATATTTTTAATTTTTGCAAAAGTCGAGTACAATTTTGTATCCTTTTACCAGTCTTACTATAATTATTGACAATGTTACACTAAATAATGCTGAACTTGAATTGAGTTATGGTTTTAGTATAAGTTTTGGTTCTGATGAGTTTACTGGTGTAATGACATATTTCTCAACATCTTTTATTAGGAAAACGCTTATTTCTTCTTCGTGTATAATGACGACTTTAAACACGAAATCTTTGAATAAAAATAATTTCATTGCTGTGAAAATTGTGAGCAAATATTTTGAGAAGTAAACCCCCATTTTTCACGATGAAACTGCAAGAAGCCAATATGCTTACACTCAACTCAATTCAAAATTTATGGAAGGTTTATCTGATCCATTATATGCAATGCAAACCAATTCATAGTCAATGGTAATCATTCATTTACAGATAAACAGTACAAAAAGGTATAAGTACGTATTCACCTAACCTGTCTGCAAAAGTTATTTTTTATGAGAAGGCTAATTTTGTGTACTCGTGTCTCAAAATAAATTCAAACTAGCACACAGTACACCCAGTCATAAATCTGTGTCCAACTCCCGGGACTAAAGATGCACGAATCATTCATCACTGTAAAGAAGTTTTTAAAGGCCATAAAAATTGTAAAATTAGTTTTTTGTTGTGCTCATATACAAAATGAACTGGGAGCAAGGTGTGTTGGGATGCATCGAAATTTTCACAGATATGTATAATTCGATGATGATGAGACCTGATGATGCACATATATGTATCCTAATAAATATATGACACAAATTCTCACATATACTCATACATATATACATACTTTTTACTTACGTTACAAGCAAAATATTCAATAAGTTAAAGATGCGTTTTACTATTCATGACATCAAAAGGAAATAAAGTGGAGACACCAAAGGAAGTTTTATTTTTGTGTTAAAATACCTCGGGCTGAGAACAACAGCATAAAATCTAATTTACTGTTTATGCGTGCATTTAAATCAAGGTACACATAGGTTTTAGTTATATTCGCAGAGTAATAAAAAATATGACAGTATCTCACCTAAAAAAATTAATGTACACGCATTTCTCTTTTTCAAGAGACTTTGCAAATCACAACCTATTACTTATAAACAAGTGCCGAGATGAACAATATCAATCTTCAGTCCCAAAAATAGTATAAACGAATCCAAAAAACACAGTCATCAATATAATCATAATATGCATCTCTTAACCTACATCCTGCGGTGGGATGGTGTGTAATAATGGTTTAGGCGTAATTTGCCCCAGCTATGTGGAACAACAAGGCTTCAAGAACTGACATTATGTGTCGGTTGAACTATCTGTCTGTGTAGGCCAATGTCAATGTGTTGTTCGTTCAGATACCAGCTAAAGTTTCAGTCAAAATTACAGCGTACGAAACTTAAGATTATTTAGCGGAAGTTCAAAAAACAAATAGTCAAAAACATGTTTTTGTCCATGTGTGTTCTCGACTCTTTCTTAGTAAAAATATTAATTTTTATAATGTTAGTAGCTATATCTTCAAGTGAAGCAGCTTCTAGAAAAGTACATGCTTATCAAACAGCAGATTTAACAAAGAAAGATAACGGAACCGGACCGGCAAATAACTATAACAGTGGCCTTGAAAAGACAATTTGGACATCACGTGATACAGAAGAATCGGTTTATTCCAGCAGCAAAGACGACAATGAAAATCAACGCTCCTTTTCTTCCAGTGCTACTCTATCCAACAATAGTGCTAATCAGTATTTCAATCCAGTTGAGATTGTTACACCTCTTTACTCAGAGCATAATTCAAGTCTTATTGGTGTCGCCCCTTATGAACTGGGCCATTTATTGACAAACTATTACAATAGCAGTGACTATTATTACAATGAAAACTCTTCGTTTTATGATGACTACCTAAACAAGCCATCCAAGAGAGACGCACAGATGTCCACTTTGTCCAATTTGCAAGGAAAAACTAGTTACTTGGACGAACATGCTGCTACTAGTTTTGGCCCTTATCAATATTCAGCAGAACAGAGCAGTAGCGCTTATAGTAATGCTCCAAGTTACGCCCAATACCAGTCGGACGGGCTCCAGTACAATTACGGACATGCAGTAAGAGAGCATTATTTATTAATAATTATTAACATGCCCAAAGTTTTATATAAATATGAACATGCGAAATAAAAGACAAATGTGTCGTCTCATGTCACCCCAGGTACAGCCGCAGCATCACGGTCACGAAGGAGAACATGGCCAAGATTCCTTTGAGATAGAAGATAAAGTTTTCTCCAAAACTGTGGTCGCAGCAAAGGCAGTAAAAGTGGGGAAAATTGTGATGACATTTTTTATGGTACTGGTTGTTCTTATAATAGCTTGTCTAGGTAAACTAGGCGTTTCGGTATCTCCAGCGATTCTTCCCTTCGCCCTAATGCCCGTTGGAGTGATTGCATTGCTGCTCTTTATCCCATTGTTTGTACTCTTCATACCTTTGGCTGCCACTGGACTCGCAGGAGAAAAAAGGAAACGTAGAAGGAGAGATGTCAATCAAGTTAAATTAGATATGGAGAGGGATAATTTTATAGATAACATCTTGGTGACACTTGAGGCAAGTACAGAAAAGAAACTACATACATATATGTATAAGTCATTCAAATAAAAAATGTTTTTCTTTGTTTTATCGTGTTTTGACATGAAATTTACGTAAACAGGACCGACTACCGAAAATACTGGATAAAATTGCAATTGTGGACTATTGGCAGGATTGAAATTGGGTCGACTCGAGTATATTGAGCATTAAATCCCATCAACTTTTAATTGATGTTTGTAAAAATTTCTTGTTATGTAACTAGTTAAAAGAATACACAGTTTGTTATTTTAGCCAATTTATCTTTAAATGGCAATAGCACGCCAATTAAATGTTACAAAAATAAATTCAGTCAGTCAGAGAGAGCATATGAAATTACAAGTGAGATGATTATTTACACATAGCACCAGATGATGATTTTATGTTCTTATATTATTGGGATGGATGGCATGAGTGAGTGACAGCAAGAATTAAGGTAAGTAGAGGAAATTTTGTATATAAAAATAATAATTAAAAACGTTAATAATTATTTGTTAATTTATTATAACAAAAAGGTTTCATATGTCATCATTATCATCATAACATATAGCGTTGCGATATCGCATTAAATGACTGTCTAAATTGTATTGTACCACTGACACCTACACACACATTATCGGTATACATATACATGGTCTTTAACTTTGAATTGGCATTATGATGTTACTTTTCGAAATATAACCATATACATATAGCTTGTTGTGAGATTATTAGTTGATTTCAAGTTACATTTCAATTCGATACACATGCACGCATATAGTTTAGTTTTTCACACATTTTACTTATTTGAAGATGGAAAGAAAGACGACCTATGAAAAACTTAGGCATCTGTCACCTTGAGACCTTATTTTTTAAGATTAATTTGGCTGGCTTACCACATGTCTGTGTTAGAAAAGACGCATATTTCCTGCAGGCTTTTCAGAAAACGTAATACGTAAGCCATAATATACATATCAACGTTTTATAGGACAATATACAAATTATACTTTTGCTGGTTTATAGTCCCTAAATCGTACATAAAATGTGAAGATAAATGATTCTTTGCGAAGGTGATACACGTGTAAACGTAATATTTGTACTGGGAAATGTTAATTTGAATTCAACCTATTGGATTTTTAGTCGTAGAATGGAGAATTGCTTTAAATAAAGGTTGTGCGTTCGGAAAATACATGATAACATAATTTAACGTACGTTCCTCACGGGGCGCGTTTGTTAACGTGACATGGTGGTTTTCCACCTACCTACCTACCTAAATATTTAATGTGTGGATTCATTCACACGGCGGCGGACCAACTTTCGAATGATAAACGCAATTTGTTACATTAAAGTTTCGAAAATGCATTTAGGTATATTTTGATTTTAACTTTGTTTGGCTACTGCGTGATAAACATGTTATAGTGATTTTGATAGGCTGTTGCGAACACAATCTTCGTGCACAACAAGGTTTTAATAGAAACGAATTTCGCGTGGTACATCAATAACCTAGGCCATTGAGCACCTCCAATAGAGAGAATGCACGACTGCCAAAAACTTATTTAAAAACTTTTTTATTTGTGACCGTGTTCCGTACACACTTTGATTGACCTCGAGTGGTGTCGATTTTTTCCAATGAAAACGTTTATAGAAAGGGCTTAACAGAGTACCAGCTAATTTGTTTTATAATAAGCTTACAATATAACTGTAAATACTGTGTATGTGAGTACCGTTTTTTTCGGTACCCGTACGTTATTATAAATAACTTTTTAACTACAGTGTAAAACTTTGTTTTTTTTTTTTCATTTTTCATCATTCATGAATTCAAAGCTAGTAAAAATGGATGACTTTTTTATATCGTTCGGCAAGTTAGTGGAATACAATAATTGTATTATATATATTTCAAAAACGGGAATTTACATATTTGTAAATTATTCATTAAATATACATCCATACGTACTGAAATCCATGCGTAATACGTATTGCTGGTTGAGTAAAATCGATGAAAATATAGTAATACATTTCTCCTATACGATTTACTTAGTTATGAAGATAGATACTTAAGAGATACGGTAAAACGGGATGATTTGGTAGAACTACAATATAATAAACAAAACTAAAAGATAGATAACCATAAATAACTCAAAATTCTGCGTACATAACGTAACTTCTACAAAAAATTTATCATGCTTATTCTCACTTTAAAGTAGCACAACTAGTTAAATACTTAAATATGTATGGTGTTCTTAATGAGCTGATTTTTCTCTTTCAGTCAAAATCATAGTCCATTCTATCAAGGTCGTTATTGCCGCGAGGGACCCCACTACTGCCTTGTCCCCGATGCCCTATTCATACATGAAAAAGAAGGTTCGAGTTAAGAATAGAAACATGGACTGCATAGTCTACATACAACATATATTGAAAATTGCACAAGTTACCTGAATTACCATCATTTCTTGGTTCTGGTGGTTCAAAACGGGCTGATGGCGCTGCATTAACATCCTCTGGAGTTGTTAAGTCTTTTCGACAAATTGGACATGTGCCATGCTAGAGCATTTTTCAATTTTTGAGTTAGATAAGTATTTCAAGTTCCAATAATAATGTATAAAAACATATATTATTCTAACTTACAAGCATTCTACGGAACATAAGCGCAGTAAGAAATAAAATACGCCTGTTTTTCAAACACTCTATATTCTCGAATAGCTATACTTTCCGACACTTACGGAAAGCCACCACCGACTGTAACTCCGCCCCCACTTAATCCAGTTATAAGGTCATTGAGAAATGAAAACAGCATATTTTCCATTGGATTAATGGGCTGTTGAGCATTATGCCCCGCGTTTGCTTGACTATTTGCGGGGACTCCGCCAACAGTAACAGGTTGACTTCCTGCCCTAGGACTGAATCATTGACATTGAATCAAATTACAACACAATAGTCTTAATTATAAAGCGAAACGATCTAAGCCAAAAATAGCGTTGACGGTAACAAGGAACACATAGCTTACCGCACATCCATAACAAATGAAAAATTCATATCAGGACTACGTGGGCCAGAACCTGATCCTGGATTAGTTCTTTGAACAGAGCCTGATGGAGCAGATACGTTCACCTCCATATCACGTGTCAAGCCTCTTAATAGCTGCTAACATAAATAAGATGTAATTACATGAATCGAAATTTTAAAAGTCCAAATTGATTTGTAGTACTAGTTGTGAATAATCTTACTTCTAGAAAGGGTAACCCCGCTTCTTGGAAATGATTTCCTCCGTGTACGTGCCCGGATCCAGCACTACTAGCACCTTGAGAAGCGTTGGTTGGAACATCACTTAATTTTTCTACAAACCCACACTTGCACTTCGGGCAAGTGAAGTCCTAAAATATCAAAAGAAATAAATGGTGGAATAAAAAACACATAAAGTAGACAAGAAAGCAATAACAATAAAAATATCGAATCATCATTTAGTTAAGTTTACCTCCAGCACACGAGACATTTCCTCATTGCACTTATGACAAAAGAAACGTCCTGTGTTGGCTTGTACATTTACACCAGCTTCAGCCATTTTTTCGGAATCACGGGAGAATTGCGACTATCATACGGTTTAAGTATACGAATAATTTCTTGACTATCTGCCGAGAGTTTTGGCGTTCAGTAAAATAATTTAATTTATGCTGTTGTTACAACAGTGAAGTATTGACTATTCAAGAATGAGGCCACCTACTTACAGAAATGCACAAAATAATTTACAATGTCATTTTGTGGAAAGGGGGTTGCGGTTGGGTGCGTAACACCGATGATTTACTTAATTATTCAACTCAGCTCAGGTAAATTTGCGATATGTTTACAATTAACGCAGAAAGATTGCCTGCTGCCAACAAGTTCAACAATGAATACAAAGTTTCTCCGTTAAAAAATGACACTACTCCACAAAGTCAGCTGATGGCCAAGTTAAATACTCCCCACCACTACCTCACCTGCTGATCTGTGTATGTATTTTGCACTAAATTGTTTTTCTCGCACATAATATACCTGTACCTGACCAGCTTAAAATCCGTTACAAGCTGACAATTAAACATTGACTACCTCACAATAATGACAACTCATTTTTTTATGTACAAAAAAGCGAACACGATATAAACTAGAATTTTTGTTTTATTTACAAAATTGATGCAGACATTGGTTAAAAATTATTTTTTCCTTAACATGTTAAAATTTATAGTTAAAGTTAATTTGTTTTCCTTTATGATTTGATTCTATCATCATGTTCTGTATATATGCAGTTTCTTTAGCCTGACGAGTATTCCGAAACCTGAAAGCTCTCATAGAATTTATAAATTCCGCCAGTGTTTTCCTTTTAATGTTTTTGTTTCCCGATACCACCTGTACGCCTGCCTGCTATTATACGCACCACAAACAAAACCACTTTTTAGCAAGCAACAACACTCATTTATGTCTCACAAGCTTGATCTTATTTCACCCATATTCGGTTCGCATAATTATACGACGAGTAGCTAGTCTCATGCATTTTTCGTTACATGCAATGAAAAGGGAAAGTGAACATTGACATTGTCAACTTTTACCCAAAGAAATTGCTATTTTTTTGTGCTCAAAATCAAATTACGATGGTAGACTGATGAGATTGTCTGTCTTGTCCAACAGGCAAGGACAAAAACAGGAGTCAGTGTCAACGACGGAATCCGTAAGGGTCATGTAAGTCAAATAAAGCCCGTTTAATTCGGGAATAGATAACTACCGAAAGCACGAAAACTACGATGTGGGATTGTAGTTTGTACAAGTATTGAAAGCCGGACTTAAAATGCATAATGCATTAGACCATTTTAAAGCAATCTTTAATTATAGTATGAAAAAAGCCAAAACTACGGCACCAAATAGTATTTAAAAATGCCTGAATATGTTGATAAAGTCTTGTAAACATGTAATAGTTAGTCATCTATTCAAAGCCCGACTGACTTGATATGCCCATGTCAATATGGAATGATATGCCATGGATTCAATTCATGAAGAAGTAGATATATTCACGCTAATATTTCTAAAATATTAATCCATGTATTTAAAGCCGGAAGATATACATATTCTCATATCAATATGAAATAATACGCTCATGTCAATATTTCTGGAATATTAATCCATAAATTTATTCACATGTCAATATGGAATAATAGATATTCTATTCTATTCCACACATTCTGAGGCAAAGGTTTTCGCGCATACACTATGAAGCTTATAAATCTGTAGAAATCTGTGTGGCTGCTTCACCTGCTGATTCCTGCTAGCGTGTTTACATCTATCATGCGTGCGAAATATTATAATCTTGAAATTTGACTATAGAACCTAGTATACGAAATACAGATGCTGTAAATATTTGTTGTATAGTAAAGATTTTGCCCAGATTATGCATAACAAAATTATTTTAATTGTTCCGTTACTACATACTTTAAAAAACTAAACGACGAAATATTGTTTACAATAATATGTGTATTTGTTATTTGTTTTAAACTTCCGGAGTAAAAACTTGTGTATTTCCGTGAACTTGTTATTCATTCAACAAAAGTAACCTAACCCAACCTTAAAGGAAGTGATTTAAACATTGTTAATCATTATTGATTTTCTTTACGTGTTTTAAATCCACATTTAAAGCCAGAGTTTTACAGAGTTTTAATTCGATTCGACGACATTTTGTTGTCGCAAGTGAAGGTTGGCTGTATAGACGAAGTGTTAAGACCAATACGGTAATTAAATGATAATTATTCACGTAAGGTTTAGTCACGATGCCAAAAACCAAGCGAAAAAGTATTGAAATGCGCAGAGAACAAGAAAAAAAACTGAAACGCATGCAAAGACTTAATGAAGATAAAAAACAAGATGACAGGGCTGCTGATCAAGAAAGGCATCGTAATTTATCGACAAAATGAAGACTTCAGACTTCACGAAAGAGAACGTGATCGACAATCCCGAAGGACGCAGCGACAAAAGGAACACAATCGTAGTCCTGAACGAGAGCGTGACCTTCAGTCAAGAAAGGAATGGCGAACAATTAAGGAAAATCGCAGTCCTGAACGAGAGCGTGACCGTCAGTCAAGACAGGAATGGCGACTAAGTCAGGAAAATCGTAGTCCTGAACGTGAGCGTGACCGTCAGGCAAGACAGGAATGGCGAACAAGTCAGGAAAATCGCAGTCCTGAACGAGAACGTGATCGTGTAGGCCACCAAGAAAGACGAAGTGATCCTGTACTCAGACGATCAGAGCGGATACGAGATCAACAAAATAAGAAAGCTTATAGAGAAAATAGTGACTCTCGCACTAAAGAGCGAATGAAAGATAATCAAAGCAGGTCAATTGTCCGAACAAATCCGGCACGTAGGAAACTGGAGTTCTCCCGCACTGCTGTAGCGCAAACAAAAAGACGCAAACTTGTTACGTGGGAACAACTTCTTCAAGAATTTATTTCTGAAAAAAGGAAAGCACCTATTTACACATGTTCATGCTGTGGTTGTAGTTGGTACGAAGAAAACATTAAAAAATATGAACGACCTGAACTTCATGAAAAGGGAATCAATGATGACTTTTTCGCTAAAGTGTTGTGCGTACAGTCACCCAACATTCAATTTTGTGGTACCTGTAAAAGAAGCATTCTGAAGAAGAACGTACCTCGATTATGTCTTCAAAATGGTCTAGAATTCCCCCCTATTCCAAAAGAACTTTCAGTGAGTACTAATCTATAAGTTTAGATATATTTAAATATTTATCATATAAGTATGGTTCGACTCCTAAAATATCGTTCCACGTTACAATAGATAATTATATCATTACAGGATCTATCCACATTGGAAGAACGACTTCTTGCTTTAAGAATTCCATTCATGCAAATCAAAGTGATTGGTAGAGAACGGCAGCAAAAGCTTAAGGGAAACATTGTTAATGTGGAAAATGATCTAGACATTTGTGCTAAAGCTATTCCAAGACGACCACATGAAATGATGACAGTTCAGCTTAAATTAAGTCGCCGATTATCTGATCCAAGGCCTGTATGGTATGAAATAATTCGACCAGCTGTAGTTGAAAGGGCCAAAAAAATATTACTACAAACTGAGCTTTACAAGGAGAACAACGTCGCGGGTCGAGACGACTTTGCTGGCTACAGCACAGGTGAAGTACAGGCTCATTG
>JAHZNC010005568.1:0-26308 GCA_027744095.1 Zhuqinia jingwanae | reverse complement strand
TAGCATAGTAATAATAATAATAATCAAAACTTTGTATGGGTATTCTGCAATTTAACTTGTTTAGATTACACATAGGGTTTGACAAATGAATTTTTAAAAAACTATTGTAAGACCGTTTATGCATCTAAGTAATGAAAATAAATGCATGCATTAAGGTACTACATATATACACATACCTACATACGTACACTCATGTTATTATTAATATGATTATTTTAATGAGGATGAAAAATTCAGCACCTTGTACATTTACCCATTTAACTCATTGATGAAGTTGTATAGTGCATGTACTATTTCAATATTGTCACTTTTATGTATGCATGCCCGTTGTCATGATTGTTATTATTATTATCACTCACTCAACACTACAACTATAAGTACTCAATATAATACAGTGTAATGAGATGTGTAATACATATAAAGCATCTCGTTTTCTATTTTATAATATTCTTGAATCATATTTGTATCTTAAATAAGATCCATATTGCATATACAATCCATGCGTAAAAGCTCAAAAATTAGGTTCATTCATAAAGCAGAACTGTTAGAATAAAATTATTCCTTTTTACTTGCACAACCAGGCTTCAGAAGTTCAGACATCAACTTTGACACATTATTGTTCATAAAATCTTAGTATAATATGCACCTGCATAGTTGAGTGGTTTAGTTTATGTACAATCATAAGCCTATTTGCATAGAGGACTTTATAAATTTGTCGCAAACTCGTTCATCCATTTAGCTTTCATTTATCATCACATTATTATGTATTATGTCTACGTGATTTACTACTACTTCATACATTTCGTATTGGTCAAGCGATCAACGGGCATTGACTTTACGTTTAGTTACTTGTTACCACGTATTATCATCACTGCTGCAGTAAAATATTAAACTAGAGTTTTTGTTCCAAAGCTTAAGTGTAATAATAAAAGCAACACTACTTACACAACAAAGAAATGTACACATGCGCCAAATATCCAGAGTCAATAAAAATTCTTTCATTTTTTGTTCATTTGAAAAAAGTCATATTGTATTTTTGTTGCAACAGACATAATATTATCAATCCAACGAAATATGTTGCATGGTCGATTAAACCCTCTTGTGTGTCATTTAGAGCGGAGCAACAATAAGCGTGTATGTGTTTCAATTCAATGAGATTATTAGTGTATTAATGTATTACATGAAAAAAGTAATATTAGAGTTGTTGATGATGGGTCTTTTGTTGTAGCCTTATCAGTACCCCCATTCAACAATTCAACATTGTTGTTTAATATTGACTTGTGCTTGCCTGCCTGCCTTTATTACCCTCTCCAGTTATTGCATTGCAACAACTGGTCGTCATCATACATACCATCATCATCATCATCATCACCTAAGAACACCCTTTTGTTCATATTTCATATAATTCATTCATTTTCATCGTCGAGTTACACATTTTTTGCTCGTTCTCTTTTTGCAGCTGGTGAGCACTCAACAGCAACAAAAAAACCACGTATTTTTCCGATACTTTGGATATCTGACTCTTCTGGACAGCAACAGCCACCACAGTATCCTCTTTTAAATTGTCATGATCAGATCATCCTCATCATTTTTTCCTTGCCCTTCGCACCCTGGTCTGTTTGGGGTGTGCGTTGTACGTGTTGAACAAGATTCTGTTATTACATGCCTGCTTGCTCGCTCTGTTTCAAACAAAAAAAAACGGGATTTTTCTGTTATGATCAGATCATCATATTATCGTACCGTATATACCCACTCATCTAAATATCAAAATATAATTTTTTTGGCTTTCTAACTCGACTGCGGCAAAGCTGGCTTCAAAAGCAAGCTGCACATCTCATCTCATCACTTTCATTTAAAACATGCATTCTAATGCGCCACTGAAAACAAAGAATTTTAGGTATGATTTAGGTTGGATTAGTAAAATAAGCCCTCATCAAAATGTACACCTTTAAAAGGATTAAATACAATTTAAATCGTCATATACAATGCGATGTTGGACAAATGTTTTTGACTCCATTATCAAAACAAAGTGGTTACTGTATAGAAGGAGTCAGGTCTGGTCTAATTGACACTTTTTTTGCTTCGTTTCTTTCTTGCAAGCAGTGTGAGTGAGTTTGTTTGGTTGGAAACGTCTTTTCTATCAATGTCAATATTGTCCACTTGACCGTTCCCGGTTAACCAGGACATTTAATAATAAATTTCCCGTTCACAATTCTAAACTAAAGTAATCAAATTTAGTAACTTTCATCTTGATATGATCTCATTATGTCATTATTTCAACTATAATGGATATTACAACGATGTAAACGATAACACTATGACACACATCATTCACCAACATATTAAATCATAAAAAACACCTATTGAAATACATACTACAAACAAGGAGGGGAGACTGAAACTAAATGTAATTTCATCTTATCATGCGAGCCACTTCCGGTTCAGGTCAACCTGGGGTCAGGGGTTCATAAAAATGGGTTTACGTATTAATAACTTTTTCGTATTCTCATTCTTTTATTTTTATCTAGTTCCACAATGATTTGAAAATGTATCATATAGAAAATTTAGAGATGTGAAGTTGCAGTCATTTAATATAATCAGGAGCCACAAACAAATTGAATAGCGAAATACAAGAATTATACAGTGAATTCAGTAGCAGTTTTCACCAGAAATATATTTTTGATAGTTCATCCTTGTAACTGTCAGCTTGAGCCTAATAAAACGGGTAAAACGACGAATAATGCTTGTGGCTGTTTTGAAGGCAGCACAGAAAATGCGAAATTAAATTTCTGAGAATGTAAAAAGAACACAATGGAACAATTGTCAAATAGTCAATACACCACATTTATTGTTTAAAGAATGACAATGATCGATAAATAAAAGCATTCCAAGATCTTGTGTATCTACTATTTTAAATCAATAAAAAAAATTGTGCAAATTTTATGCAAACTATACGCAAGGTTACACAATCGCAAAACTTGAAGGTTTCGAACCACTTCCGGTTGAGGTCAATCTGGGGTCAGGGGGTCAAAAACTTTGTGAACTGTACGCTTAGATACAGTAAAAATTAAACCTAAGATTTTATGAACTATAATGTGTCAAAGTTAATGTCTGAACTTCTGAAGCCTTGTTGTACAAGTAAAAGGGAATAATTTTATTCTAACAGTTCTGCTTTATAAATGAACTTGATTTTTGAGCCTTTACGCATGGATTGTATATGCAATATGGATCTTATTTAAGATACAAATATGATTCAAGAATATTATAAAATAGAAAACGAGATGTGTAACAATGTAGCATAATTTATTCTTTTGACATTTATATTTTTTACAGAGAAAACACTGTATTATATGTATTGAGTACTTATAGTTGTAGTGTTGAGTGAGTGATAATAATAATAACAATCATGACAACGGGCATACATACATAAAAGTGACAATATTGAAATAGTACATGCACTATACAACTTCATCAATGAATTAAATGGGTAAATGTACAAGGTGCTGAATTTTTCATCCTCATTAAAATAATCATACTAACAAAAACATGAGTGTACGTATGTAGGTATGTGTATATATGTTGTACCTTAATGCATGCATTTATTTTCATTACTTAGATGTATAAACGGTCTTACAATAGTTTTTTAAAAATTCATTTGTCAAACCTCTATGTGTAATCTAAACAAGTTAAATTGCAGAATACCCATACAAAGTTTTGATTATTATTATTATTACTATGCTATGAAGCAGCCTAAACAATTTGCAAACTTTTCTTCTTTTAAGTTTCTCTACTTTTTAGTCTAAACCTGATCCTTATAATTAATGTCGTATTTTACAAGTAACTATGCACTTTATTTTGGCTCCTTATTTTTAACAACTATTAGCAATCTTTTACTATTTCATTTTACACCCTTTTAGGTTCTACGCTAGAAATTTATATGGAAAACATTAATTCTTTTGACTATTAGCATATTAGAACAGAGGATCTTCCCCTTAAATGGGTTGGTAAGATCTTGTAATCTACCCATTGTACAGAATATATTTATGCAAGTTATTTTATGTATGTATGCATGTACACTGCTAATACGCACGTAACATTGATTACAATTATTGGAACAATACACACTAGCAATAAAATTGACTTATGACCTAGACTCTTTGAATTCAGCTATTATTAAAATTAAATAAGATCTAGTAGTACAGTGCTGTAAATCGAGATGAATGTAGGTGTTCATGCATCTATTCTCTAAGTAATTATATTATAGTACTGGAAAAGGAGATTCATAATAATATTTACAGAATACGATATCTTCAACAAATATCATATACGCTTAAAACAATTAATTAACTTAACATTTAGCACAAAAAAACAAACAAAATAGTTATAGTAACAATATAATTACATCTTCTTCCTACTTTCCTCCTCAATTTGATTGTTTCATTTCGTTACACTTTTGTGCAAAAACATAATTTGCTTCTTGTAACTTTTTCCATTTTGACTAAAACATCGCTACGTCTAATTTCCTACACCTAACAAAATTAGCCTTAAACAAGTTTGAAAAAAATATCTTATATAAATATTGTAAGATTCATTGACTTCAAGTATATGTGTATGGATACATGTATTAAGTATGTAAACACACACTCGCCTGTATAAAGTTTAACATTAACATTATTTACAACTTATTTTCTTAAACTGTCCTTCTCTCTACTCGGCTTATATCTTTGGATCGTTAAATCTGAATTGATTGGTATTTTGACAAAGATAATATTCATAACTTACAAATATGACTATGATAATGTATTTACAAATGGTAACTATGCAACAATATACATATATATAAACATTAATTGTATTCTCATCTTAGCATCTAGTAATAGTAATATGACTAATGAGTACTTATTCATAATAATATGTTAATATATACTTAATACAAACTGGATCGGGGCAAAATTATTTACATCTAAACAAAATAACGTAAACATTATGATTTGTATATTTATTTGCTTATTTTCTACCAAAAATTATTTTTATTACTACTTTTATTACATCCATCTAATTTCTTCTAGTACTATATGTAAATCACGAGAAGGACATTTGTATTGCTCAATTGCTCATATTTTTATTATTTTTTTTGTTATTTCTTTTGTATTTACAGAATTACCAAAAAACTAAACATTGTACTAAAAAAATTAATATAAAAAAGAAAAAACCGTTATTTACATACAAACATGAGATGACCAAGGTGTATGAGCAACAAATTGTTATTATTATTGGCTTGCCGGGTTTACTATCAAGTTATCATCAGTACACGGCCTATATAGTTGAATGAAAAATGAAACACTATACCTGTTTATATACATCGTTTCATGTTGTATTTTTAATATATTATTACCTACGTACAGACAGAGGAACTTTGAATTCTAGATTTCTCGTTCTCTTTGTAAATAATCTCCAATTGTACACTTTTTTACGCATAATAATTAATAGCAGCGCTAGTAATATCATGCTTCGTCCTTACCACTAATTAACCTACTTATTATACACAGTACATACCTAATATCTACGTTAGAGTATGTATGTATATACACAAATATATATAGTGCATGCTACAACATTTGTAGCTTAAATATACATGTAAACTATTTTAAAGCTTCACAATTATAGCTTAGTATTAAAAATGATAATGCAATAATAATAATAATAATAATAATAAAGAATGGATAAAAGTAGAAGTAAAATGTTTCTTAAAAACTTGTAAATTCCTAAACCCAATGAATTATCCCATTATTATTTAAACAAATACCACTGAAACGTTTCATGACAAATTGTAAATTCATGATGACCCTGGCCTGGAGTCATGGGCTTCCATCTCAGCCATGTGAAGAGAGTCATTGAAGAGACTTCCATCAGCACTACTGGTTTCACTTGCAGTGTCATCCCTGGAAACACAAACAAGGATTAACTTATAGTTACTTTTATAATGACTATTGTGAGATATATGAGTATTTATTTTAAAAGAAAAAAACATTTAAAAACAAATATTTTTTGCTGACATGCTCATGTACCTGAGGCCTGGTGGGATGTCACCTGCCCCCTGGAGAAATTGTCCAAAGTCCATGTCGAGACCGGGTGGACCGCCTGGAGGTGGATTGAGGGTTATTAAATGTAAAATGTTAAATACATTCAATAATATTAAAAAAGTCAGTGACTTTTATTATTAGAATCTCTGTTATCTCACCCAATATTTTTGAAATGTTCGAATTATGCATGTCAGGGCACGCCTTGAGGATTTTGCGACGCTCATCCTTTGCCCAAACCATGAATGCATTCATTGGTCGTTTGATATGCGGCTTGTTATCACTGTCCCGTTTTTGCTGGCGTATTATTTTCGCACCTGGGGTAACATGACAGTAGACATATTTATAAGCATTCACATATACAGGAATATCATATCATCATCACAAGTTGACAATTTTATTCATTCATTTCGTACTCTGTTGACACGCGGTGATAAAATCTCCGTCATCTTTAGATCTACCATGAGGTCCGTCATCCTCAGGACTACTTCCATTAGCATCAAACATGGATGAGTGAGGATGAAAGACGCCCCGTCCAGATTTACTCGGGGTTAGGGACGATGGTGGCAAAGTAGGAGAAAAGGGGAAAGACTGATCCTTATTTCCACCACCTGTGCAGGTAGACGATAAAAATGGAAAATAGTTTAGAAAAAGGAAAACAAGAATTTCTGTGTTTGTGTGTGATTTCGTGATAATTTAAAAAATATTTGGACAAAAAGATACAAAATGACACAAAAAAGGTAGAGATACGGTGTAAAAAAGAAAACAACGGCATGCGCATGCGTGCATTGTGTACAATGTATTAGCAACCCGTTCATCTTACCAGATGACAGTGGAAAAGTGGCAAAGGGCATAAAGGTTGGTGGCAAGACGAGCCCAGGTGGGACATTCCTTGATGTATCCATAGACGCCTGCCCAGGGCATGGTGGAGATCTCGTACCATTACCATTCAGACTTGTCATGATTGGGCTTCTGCCTGATGAGCTTCCTCCTGAGCTAGCGCTACCATGGCTTTTTGGTTTAGAAAGATTTAGAGGACCATCTCCTTCAGCGGGAGCAGGTGGGGATGCCTGCTGCTGCTGTGCTTGTGGTGGCCTTGGAACCGATGTTGGCATTAGTGGAAGTCCGGGCCAAGACTGTAATGGAGACAGCATCTACAAAATAATAACATCATAAAATGAAATGCTATTACGTAAATTCTTCTGCTAAAACAATGTTTTTGGTTTGAAACTATTCATTAGTAGAAATCTCGCAAAAACGGTCACGAAAATTGGAAGAAAAGACAGGTTATAATAAAGTGGAACAACAATGCATTAAAGTAGGTCAGAGAGAGAGAGAGATGGAAGCATAAAAATTCCACCTGAAAGATAATATAGTGTAATTACTAATACCGTGGCTCTATCATGGTTGATCATGACTTACGCTATTTTTCTGCATAAAGGGTTGCATCGACTGAAGTGGGTTATGAAATGCACCAGCAGCCGCCGCAGCAGCAGATGCGTGATGAAGTTGATCCAGGAACGGGAACAGCACAAAGTTTTGCCCCATTGCCGCAGCAGCAGCTGCTGCTGCCGCTGCTTGCTGAGGAGCCATAAAGGATTGAATTGGAGACGGAATCGAAGGTCTGCACCCGTTTTGCTAAGAAAACCAGAAAAATAAAAAATCTGCATTAAAACCAGAAATCAATGAATTCACAATAATGAAAATAAGTAAAAACGACCAGTGTTCGATTTAAAATTCTAGGAAAACAATTTTCATTTCAGATTTTGACCGACTGAAAGAATTTTTTTTAACATATGGCGACTTTTATTTATTATTATAATAATGGCAGATGATCCCGGTACTAAAATATGGGTCATAAATGAAGCGAAATATCTCAATAATTATTTTAAATTGTTACCTTTCCAAAGAGCTCCGAGTTTCGTTGATTAGCAGCTGCAACAGCCGCCGCTGCCGCTTGATTGTTTGTCGGGGAAGATAAAGACGGGGATCGTTGTCCTGGCTGTCCTAGAAGAGAGGACTGAAGCGGACTTGAGGCCCCCAAGGAGCTTAGCTGTTGCTGATGATGGAGCAAATTTTGTGATTGTTGCTGTTGATGAAGAAGACTTAGCTGGGAATGATGGAGAGCCAGTGATTCTAGAGTTGACTCAGCCTCCTTCCTGTTAACCTGCGAAAAAATATATAAAAACAAAGAATAGATTAAACAGTTTGTCAAAATTTGTTTGCACGAAAAAAAAATTTAAATAAACTTTAAACTAACTAGCAGGTAAGCCATTCTGAACAAAGATGTTTCAAAGAAGAGGAAGACGAAAAAAATATTAAGTATAGAGTATTTTAGTATTTCTCTTTTGTCCCTCAAGAAACTATTCATCCTTATATTGATGTTATACCAAAGTACAAAACAATTCATTACGCAAATTTCATTAAATGATGAATATTGTCCTATAAATAAAGACATTGTTCATTATCATTATAATGAGATATTCGGCGAGTATGTAATAAAACATAGTTAATTATTATGGACATACAAATTTTATAATAGACATCAAGTTCGTTTTTACAAGGACAATGACATTATAGGATCCAAGTTTTGGCACAAGATAAGATAGGATTTGTGTGTGTGAAATAAT
This sequence comes from Zhuqinia jingwanae, assembly GCA_027744095.1. Lineage (NCBI taxonomy): Eukaryota > Metazoa > Arthropoda > Collembola > Entomobryomorpha > Paronellidae > Zhuqinia > Zhuqinia jingwanae. Next base: position 17,598 of record JAHZNC010005568.1, on the reverse strand, counting down.
TATATATTCCTTTTGTTGCATACCTAAATTATCTTCACCATCATCACCAATAAAATATCATTAGCCGTAAAATTAAAACATAATTAATCCGATGAGGAATACATATGTATATTATGCATAATCCAATTACGTTGCCGTCGTATCAAAGATGATTTTCATGGTCTCTGATCTTAATGGTGCAGTTAAATTTTAATTAGGACATCAACAAACAAACTGAAGAAATCCCACATGAAAATAGGCATAGGTACATATAAATATATTATGAAAAATATAAAAATTTCAAAAAAAAAATTCCCGGGTTTTTTGCAGTTTTTTTTTGCTTTCATTTCATACATCAAGCCACATATTATTTTTATGCTTGTTGTTGCAGAAACAAAAACATTTTTTTTTTCAGCCACAATCAGCCCCAATCAGCACGAACCATTTGTAAAATGGAAAGAATTGACAAAATATTTTCTTATGGAATGTGATGACAGGTATATGATGTGCAATTGCTTCACCAGAGAGATCAGATAGGAACATCAAAAAGAAAAACAACAGACATTTTCAGTGGGTGTTGGATACCCACCACACAAATAATGGAAACAAAAAAATCCAAATCTTTTACTACAACAATCTATGCAACCTTATACTACTAAAAGTAACAACTGGCGTAGGAGATACATCATTGTTGATAAAGAATAAAACTTCAAAATTCTCCAATTTAAATAAAAATGAACAATGATATTTATCTTAACTTAAAATAGTACTTTTTGTGTTTTTAGACTTAATTCTTTTCCTTATACATTTTCCATATTATTCTAAAGTTCAGGAAACTCGCAAATATGTTTTCAAACGTAGCAAGATAAGTAGTCAATGAAAAGGAGTTGATTCATTTTTATAAAAAAAGAATGCATAATATGGATACAAACATATATTCACAAAAAACTTGCATACTAATATTTTGGTCTCGAGCCAATGAAAATCCGTTACATCTGTCAGGATCATATCATTATCAGAAAATAAAAGAAGGTAGAGAGAGAGAGAGAGAGAGAGAAAATCTGACAAAACTATTTTTTCAACGAAGCGTGATTCGTGCAATAAAGAAATGTAAAGGATTTCAAACAACTTTAACACTTTTTTTATCATTTTACTCTGCTGCTGTGTGTTCTCTTGTAGGTAAGGTGTATTTCATTTTTAAAAAACCGACACAAAACATGATAGTTCGTTTATGATGATTCACACAAAAAAGATCCACACTAAAACTAAACCATAAGTTGGGGGAAATTTTACAAATTTTTTTTTAACTTTTGCTTGTAAGCTTTTCTACAAAAAATTGAGTGTTTATCATCTTTATTTTCATAAGTTTTATACCAGCCCTGTGCTACACAGATTTAGAGAATCAATACAAAGTTACACACACCTTCAAACAGAATGTAACAATATTTTACTTGATACTTAAGAAACAGCAGAGAAGTACAAGAATAATATGAAATCTTTTCTCTCTCTCTCTCTCATCCTCTGTCTCTTCCGCTTTTATTCTGTGTTTTTGTCATCAAAAAAATAAGAAGAAGAGAAGAAAAAATGAAACTAGACCTTTTCTACCAACACACAACACAGCCCGTTTTTGAACCTTTCATGGCATTTGAAATGAATTGTACAGCTGCAAAGTACAGTGCGTACGTATATGCACAAGAGTTTCATAATCTCGTCATATCATATTCATGTTCATCATCATCATCATCATCATCATCTTCACCATCGTGATAAGCATACAACGCTTAAAAAAGCAAAAAAGACAATCTGCATGTTTTTCCTTGAAGTCTTGTTCTTATCACCATCAGTTTTTTAAGTGAATTTAAATATATACGAAATGGTTGTTGTGTTGTTGGCTGTAAAAAATAAGTAGTAGTGCAGAGAAAGAAGAATTTACAGTGAAATTTTTAACTCAAAAGACACAGTGTCATCGTAATCAACATCATCATCATCAACAACAACATTGCCACCATTCACCTTAAGTTTTGATTTACGGTGATATATGCATCTATATATATCGTACAAATTTTACATAAAAATTGAAAAGAAACTTTTTTCTCTTGCAGAAGTAAATAATATTATTTTCATACTTTTGAATAAAAATAGTAACAATTTTTAGAACACTTGAAAAACACGGCCAATTCACAAAATAAAAAGATGATGTGTGTGTGTGTATGTAAAAAAGAGAAACCGGTGAGTTTCGACCATATCACATATACTTGCTGTATACACTTAGCCAACATACATAATAATAACAAATATAAAGTACAAGAAATAAGATAATGTCGAAAATACCGAAAAAGAAATAGAAGAAAGAGAAGAAGAGAAAAAAATACTAAATAGAACATAACTCATCATAAAATATTCCACAAAAATATTCATAGTCACATTCATCGTCACTTTCATAAATAAATATAAAATAATAATGTCAACCGAGGAAGAAAATACTACTTGAGAGGGGAAGGAAAAAATAGATAGGATATATATATATTTTTTGTACCACCAAAGTGGATTCTTTTCTCAACTCAACCGGAAAATGTATATACACTCAAAAATCAAACACGTTTATACGTACATGTTGTTAATATGGAGAGACGTGCAAATATCTCAGTAAAAATCATTTACAATAGAATTTCTATTATTATTTTTGATTATGTCAGCAAAAACATTGAAATCATTATCATTTATAGTTTTTTTGGGGGGATGACAGCAGAAATGTAGTCAGCCTAGTAACAAGATTTTGAGATTTTTTTCAAGAATAAAAAACCGTTGATTCGTGTTAACTCAAAACTATGAGATTTCAACTTCTGCAATATATGTGCATGATGAGTGGGAACTACACATTCATCATTATCCTGATGGCTATACTAAAAAACCGTAAATTCTTAGCTTGTTTCCGAGGTGCTGGCTTTTGACTTCTTTTCGTTCATGTGTGATTTATTGTTTTGCACTCTGAAGAAAAATGGAGGAAAAAATTTGTGTCTTTACCCAATTTAAAAAATGAGCCATTCCACGATGTATACAGACTATTATTACATACATCTACTTATAGTGGCAGTATGTTTAAAATCTGTTTTTGATCTTCATGTGTGGCTCACATATAGTATACTGTACTGACAGCACTACAATATACACATATAGTAAAATAGAGAAACCGATGTTGCTGATGATATATGCTTCAAACAAATGATGACTTTTAGAGTTTTGAATGGATTGTTTTTTTGTGAACGTATCGTCCCCATCGCCATCATTGTCAACTCAAAAGAATAAATCTTCCCCTTTTGTTTTCTTTCTGTGTTTCACTTATTTTCCCAGTTTTTTCTTCCTTTTTCCTCTTTCTCGCTTCTTGAGTTGAGTGACTGAGTTATCGTTCCCTGTCTACTACTTTCACGCATCACTTACACAACAACATACATACGTACATACAAATATGCAACCGGCGCATCATTTTCATCATCATCATCACCAGCTTCTTAACTTGTTAGTTCTTTACTTCATTCTGCTATTCCCAACAACTACAATTTATCACCAGTTGGAAAGACATGAGCCACTATAAACTATTTGCATGATATACTTACATATATATTAGCTGCCTAGAAAGATGGAGGAGACCTTGACTAAATACAGTTTTGTCACCTTTTCACCACACAAAAGATAAAATCTCATTTATATTATTTTCCCTTTTTTTAAACAAATTCCTCAAATAAACTTGTAAAATAGATAGACATAAAAATGTAAAGACAACACACACAAGTCATTCATCAACAGTTAAATCTTTCGCTGAGGAACAATTTGTTTTTCTTTCTGTCGCTCTCCCTCTTGAAAAGAGTGACAAGTTAATCTGACAAGATGGATAAGGGAAAAAAATATCTAAGGACTCTACTGTTTTTATTCCCCAATTATATATTTTCCCTGGTTGCACTTTTTCCGGGAAAAGGTAAAATGAAGACACAAATACTGTGCATTTTTGTGTTGGTAACCCATGACCGTGCATGTCACATCACATGAGGATGATCAAGATCATCATGCGATTTATCATTATTATTGTTCTCTGCACTTGAAACGCACTATTCGCTTTACAGTAGTCGCCCAGTCAACGAAGCGAAAAGAGAGAAAGTAGTACTACAAGAGCGCATGCTTCGCTACTGAAATCCCAATCCGTATATCACAAAAATTGTGTAAAAATCACCCGGGTCATCATCATCAGCATTCTTAAGTACTTTTCAAGACAAACTTAGGAAAAGAAGAAAAGATACAAATAAGTAAAAAGGTCATTCCATTAAAGGTCTCTCTAGAGAAATAGATTAGCTCTTTGCTTTGTTTGGAGGGAAGAAGGAGGAAAAGAAAAGAAAGGATGAAACAAAGTAGAACAGAACGGATTGACAATAAAATAAAATGGAGTCGAGGGTTTCAACAGTAGTACTCAGTATGTACCCACGTATCCATAGACACGTAATACAATAGGAAGACTAGGAAGAGCAAAAAAAAACTCAAATAATTTAACATCGCGACATCCAGCTCATAGAGAAGAAAGCAAAGTAGCGACGGTACAAGTGGACAGTTCCTTTTCCCATCTAATTTCTATCTGTTTCTTTCGGTGTCCTCTATAATCCATCTCTCCAGAGAATTAGATGGACAGAGAAAAAAGGAAATAAATAAGTGCTTACATACATCTGTAATGCTAATGCTCAAGAAGACACACAGAAGAAAAACCATTGAGGAGCATGGTGATGATGATGATGATGGATGTATGTTTTTCGAATTATATACTGTTCATTGAACTGTGTTGCGCTTTATTTAGGCGTGGTGTTTTTATTTTGGGTTGTATTCAAGTTAAAAAAAGGAATAATGGAGTAAAGTACTTCAACGTATATACGAGATCAACTTGTAAGTTGTAAATACAGTTAATAATGCTCTAGTTTATGAATGAGTACAGAATCAAATAGCTTCCATACACGTGTTAAAAGATTAAATTCATTTTACTCAAACAGTCAATGTGTGTGGAAAATGTGTCAAATCGCATTATTCATTTTATGTGTGTAAATCTTGTGCAGAGAAACAAGTGACTGCATATTATTCATTTTTTTCTACCATTTTACCCTCAAAAAATGCCTGGCATGCAGTGCATTATGTCATCATCACATTATCATCTTTAAGTCACATCAGCAATTTTTCGAAGAATTTTCTAAACTTGTTATTAAAAGCATACGTTTGCATTGGAGCGCGTGCGTGCTCAGAGAATGCTGGTATGTATGTCATGTTCACCGTTTGTGGTGGTAAGAGAGTAATTTGTGGCGTGTGTGTGTGTGTGGTAGGTACAATTGTCGGCATTTTTTTGTGTGTGCAGCAAACAAAAACTATGAATTCCAAACATGGACATTTAAAAAAAAAAAAAAAGTTGACACGTGACGACTTCTTGAAATCTTGACAATCACCCAACCAAATTATTTTTTTCTTCTAGGTCTACTGCTTCGTCTTATCTATTATCTTTCTCAAGAGGTATGCGTACATACAAACAACACGACAGGAAAAAGACAAAGTCATAGTTTTAAATTATCTGTCGCAACCTTTCACACCTTCAACACAAGTGCACTGGAACAGATTGCACCAGTGCATACATCCATGCTCATCTCCACGAGAGAGGAAACAAAAAACAGAAGCATGCAGCAGCATTGTCGTTCTCATACTTATTGTCATCACCAACATTTTACCATTTGTTTTGCGCTCTGATCCTATTTCAGCTAAATCTCCCCCGGAAGCTCCATTTTTCTTAAAGGAGTACTCACAAAATGACAAAATACTTACAAATAGTCATTGTCACTTCAAGTTTCACACTTTTATTTATTTCCAGTCTTTTCTTGACATTTTTAGAGGTCGGCATCAGTCTGTCTTGTCTGGATCAGCAACTTAACTTTGTTTTTAGCTTGTGAATTTATATGGGGATTCTCACAATACCCCAAAATAGCCACACATTCCTTGCACTTTACCTTCATTACCTATATGGTTTTTTATTGAGTACAAAGTCAAATTCAACATTTATAGACAAACGTGTAAGGATGTACCTAGTATTGTAATATGAACTTGTTTGAATTTTTTTAACAAGTAACTAGCATTCATTTTAAACAAGTAACGTGTCGCTTCATCTAGGGGCAAGCGTTGGAACAAGTTGCTCTTGTAAATTAGTACCTTAACAATATTTTATTATTGTGCTTGGTACCTTCACTTTTTTCCCTTCAATTTTAACATATTGTAAGCAAGCATGCATGCAATTACTTTTCGAATGATAATATATTTTTTTATAATATTTTCTCAGGGGACCAGTTGATGTCCCTAGTGTTCCCTTTTTCCTTTGTTGCTTCCCTATCTTCTGCTTCATTTCATTTTTAGAAACATATAAAAGCAAGCATGTTCTTTCTGCAAGCAGTGAGGAAACTTTTATTATACAATCATAAAAAAATAGCTATTTACTTCTCATCTTTCATTCTGTGAAATGGGATGATGCAAAAAATGTGATGTAGATGTATATACATATACCTATGTAAATAAATAGGTTCATGGACATGTACAAATACAAAGTGTATATAGTAAGGCAAAATCATTTAGTATAATCTCTGCAAAATATATACAAATACATGCATACAAAATATGTTTTTTTATCATGAAATTACTTTGTATGAATAGTATACATATATTCCCTCAAGAGATAACTGTAGAACAGTTGATATATTACACCAAATTGCAATTGCCACTTTTTTTGTGTGACAGAGACGACAAGTTATTCTTTTCCATCCTCTTCCTTCTCTCTGCTCTGATATTCACTTTGATATTCATTTGTACATAATAATAATAATAATATGTACTACTTTATATTATTATGAGTACAAGATGAGATGTTATGTGAAACTTTTATTTCTTCTTAAAGCACACACAATTGACAATGCAATGCGACGCAGTGACACGAATGACAATGACAGCCCAGAGTAAAAGAAAGAAAGAAAAACAAAATGTGATGACACGACGGCGACGACAGCAACATTTTTTTCCTTCTTTTTTTTCCTGAGAGAGAAGCAATGATCATGCATTACACACTACACACAAATATCACATCATATACATAGACAGATAGTGAGCATTTTGCGGTTAACTATATAGCTCCCTCGACAATTCCTCATATTATTTTTTGTGTGAGTTATTTTCTTGTGATGGAAATAGATTTCCTCAAAAGTGACATTCAATTCTTTATTCCTCTTCTTATTATTAGTAGCTGTGTGGTATGTGTTGTTGTTGTTTGAGCCTTCTTGTACTTTGATACATACATACGTACATGCGTACATACCAATCACACGTCACATCACTAGTCGTAAAATTTCAACACACTTAGGTATATGGATTATTTTTCTTCTGCTAATAATAATAATAATAATACATGCATTATAATATGTAAGTAAGTACGTAAGCGATTCTAACTTTGTGGTGCGGTGGGGATGCTCTTGTTTCGGTTTTATTTGGTAGCAAAGAAGATTATTATGCGCCGCTGGTGCTGCTGATGCGGCTGTTTCAACTTTCAAGAAGAAACAAAAGAGATGCTCCCTTTTTTTTCTCTGTGTGCGAGATGCCGACATGCAGACTGCTTAAAAACTGAGATTCATCCTTCGAGAGAGAGAGAGAGAGAAAGGCTGTCAGCTCATATTACTAACATATTGCTTACACACCTCCGTCGCTCACCCACCATCACCGCACTGAATACCACAAAAGAAAAAAACAACAGAAGGGGAAATATCATTCATGATCAGATGGTGTACATGTATGAATATTACACCATATCATATTCCACCAATATGGGAAATGCAAAAAAATGTACCTCAGCATGCACACATACATGATATACATAATATATATATTATTAGTATACTTCTGGTCTGTATGCCGAATAAAAAAAATGGTTTAATAAAGTAAGGACGATAATAATCGCAAAGTATACTTGATAGAAAGACAATTGCTACGTTGTTGCTTCAAGAAAATACACGTCCGATATGTATAAAAAATGAAGCTCTGGGTAGCCCCATGAATCTGCTTTAAGTAAATAGTTAATGAGTATTATGTGATATGTCTGCCCGGTATATGATGATGATGAGGAATTGGACTAGTGATCAGACAAGCACAAGACGGATAATGACAAGAATCACACATACATACACCAGTCGAGTCCAGTACACTCTGGTTGCGAAAGAAACCATTTACTTGAGCACTAATTTCTTTATAAGCTTTTACCTCGTAAAATAATGTCACAGAACTAGTTTTCTATGTACATGTATAGCGTCTTAACATTTCATGCTTCAGGTACTACTGGCATGAGGGAAAATTGTAAAGGACACACATGAAAGAGAAAGTAATTGATTAGGGGCTGAGTACAGGAAGTGCATACACAGTAGTGCATATGTACATTTGTGTTGAATACTTCAGGACATGGAACCAAATAATATAACGGAGTAGTATAAAAAACAAACCCTTTCCAATCAAAGCACTTATGCATTGTAAAAAATATATACTACGAGATTGCAGTTTGAGTACGAGAAATATGGGATATCATATTGCAGAAATATAGTACGAGAGTACAAACATTGTAGTTTGTCGTGTCATATGGAAGAAATAACGATGTTCTTTAAACTTTGAATTTTTTTTGTCTTATTGTTTTATCATCGATTTGCCCCTATCCTTTTAAAGCGCAGGACATTACGTAACAAATGTGTACATATATGCACAGCAACACTACAGTTGTACATCATGTTGTTATTCAAGAGTCCCATTCTGTTTTCGTCACTTTTAGTAGTCCCCATAAAATCATAACCAAAAGATCATACTGATTTGTAACAATTTACGCAACTTTTGCGTAGTGAATACACAATGTATTCCGTATACAATGTATTTATATGTGCATATATAGCAAAAAGAAGATGGATAAATCGCTCCAAAAAAACTCGTAAAATTATGATAACCGTAAATTGGATTTCGGCGCTCTTCTTCCCTCCCATGTCCCTCCACACACACACATTACTGCTACTGTCAGATTTGAGCGGTTTCATCCATTCAACATGATGATTTGCTATTACTGTTTTCATACATGAACAAATGAGAAATAATGCAATAATAATAATTGCATCAAAAGCACGTCCACATTTACAAGTTTTCTATATGATAAAATGGTGTGTTGTGATTGGATTGTCTGCTCTTCTGAATTGTGATGGTGAATACATAATAATACGGAATGAGAGAAAGAGAAGAACTGTGAGAGAAAATAAAGTAGTACAATTGATTTTATATTAGATTACCAACCATAACTCGACAAAAAAATTCTGAATCTTACAAAGCATGTGTTCTGATTGTGTGTTTCATGATTTGATGATTGTATAATAACCTTCAGCCTTACATTTCCTTTCAAAGATAAATAAGAAAATTGGAAGAAAATAGATTGCAAAGGGGAAAATATTGGAGCATTCCATTGTGCAATTGGACAAACTAAAATTGTAAAGTTATCACAACATAGCATACCACCAAAAGAAAATCTATTGATGGGGCCTCAAAACGCCCATGAAATTTTGGCGGAAACGAGAGAAAATTGTGACAATAGAAATACGGTTAGCGTCCTCTTCACTCGTTTTATAGACATGCTAAACAATTTTCGACCAAAACACAAGCAAGCTTTATTTCTTTTTTGAAAATTGAATATTATGATGATGATTGTAGAAGGGCTGGATACATAGCACATGAGAACTGTGTACAAAACAGAGGGAGTAGGTATTATGACATGATTGCAAATGCAAAAGCTGTAGCCGTAACACAACATCACCACGCCACAATTTTCGTCTCTCGCTCATCATTCATCCATAAAAATATGCAACAGCCGCTTCACAAAAAAGTACATATACATAAATTCCTGAGCAGTAATCGTGCGCTTACTTGTTCCTTTTTTCTGACCATTTTCTTCTTCACCCAACCAATCATGCAAATAGCAATGCAATTCTCAAAATATAAATATCACCCTCTTTATCTCCTTGCTGACATGGTGAATAAGATCATCATCATCATCATCATATAAGCTGGATGGATTCATGCACACACACATACGCAAAAAAAAGGAACAAAACAAGCCCAGTTGCCATTTTCGATCGAGAACAAGATTGAATCTCCTTCTTCTTTTTTTTTCAAAATAACATTTTCTCCTTTCTGAAAAATCCTTTCCGCCATATAAATACACAAATAACATACCTAGTTTAGAAGAGACACAGAAAAATACAAAATCTTGCTCTGCAAAACATTCATCATTTACTATATTACTAAAATATTGTGTACTTGTGAGTCTTACACTCTGCACACATACATACATTATTCAATGGTGTGGGTGATCTGAGGAGAAAAGTTGTGTAAAACGATAAGGTTGTAAAAGGCAGCAAGCATGACCGGAACAAGAAAAAGAGACGTGCTTTTTATCCGCTCACATCAATGATCTTTCTTCCAACCATGCACATACCTATCTACATGCATACCCATCATGCCACACACCACATAATAATAATCATGATCATCATAATTACCATAACACCATCACATTATCTTCCCACAAAAGCCCTATACACTTTTTCATTTGAAAGTTTTCAGTCATGTAAAAGAATTTTTTTCTACATTGTAAAAAATGTAACATGGCACATAAAAAATAAAATCATACACATATTTTTTCAAATGTTTTGTTCAACATTCAACCGTTTTTGTTCATCATCATCGTTGAAATATCCGTTTTTTTCAACCAGTTAACTAGACACAACAAAAAAGTATTAAAAAAAGAAGAAAGAGGAAAACTGTAATGAAATGAATGAATGATGACGATGATGTATGTACAGCTGCCTTGTATTTTTTTCCAGACAAGACCCAGTAGTTGTAACACAGAAAATGGTTGTAAAATAAAAAAAGAAGGAGAAAAAGAGAAGTCAAGGAATATTACTTGTGTAGCATTATTATGATTATTATTGCCACTACGAAATACTAATATTCTCCTTTTTGCATGCTACATTTATAACGAGGAAGTTTTATACATGCCACATATCTATATATGGATTATGGAAGAAGAAAAAAATGACAAGATGTAAGAATAGAATGCGTGATGATGATGAGGTTCAAAAAGTATGTTTGGGTGGTGGGTGATGCTGGTTGGTTCCTTTTTTTTCTTTTTTTCTTTTTCAACATCGCCTTGTTTCCTACTCACTTGTGACTTGAAGAAACCAAAAGAGTGAAATTGTTACTATTTTTATTATTATTATTGTTACTCACACTATCTCTTCACTCACAATATAAGATAAGATTTGTGTGTGTTGAAGAGCCCTAGTAAAGAGGATTTTTTTCGGGTGTTGGTGGTGGTATTGGTGAAGTTGTAAAAACCTCCTTCACATCACCAAACACAGCCAATAACGGTGTGCTAATAATAATAACAGCAATAATATAATCATGATGGATGGGTGAATAGGAAAAGGAGAGAGAGACAGGCAGACAGAAAGTTTAAAAAAAATGCTATACTGTTGACTGTGTTGTGTTCCTGTCTGGGAAAGTATCCGTCAAACATGTTTTGAAACAGTAGCTTATGTACAAGTTGCTGGCTGATCATTCAAATTCATAAAAAAAAGAACTCACAATAGAGATAAAAACTAACAAAGATACCAGATTCTCATCCCTCTATGAATCTTAAATATTTCGAGAAAAAAAAGGTTTTAAGCAAGACTTATAAGTTTATTTTTTCGGCAAATTTTGTCACTTTCACAAATTACATGTTGGTTAAAATGAGAAGAGTATGGAATGGTAAAAGCGAAGAAAAAATTCAAAAATTCAAAAATTCAAATTTACGCGGGCACGCATACCAACAACATAAATATACATGGGCTACTAGACCGCACGAACATTTTTTTATCTGTGAAATTTTTGTAATCACAGTTCATCATAGTCAACACTAATAATAAAATGATAGTGATGCTTGAATTACCGGCGGCAATAAAAAAAATTTTTGCTTCGAGTGCATCAAGGTGAAATTTCATGCAAATTCATTTATCTGCTACAACCACCACCACAACACTACTGCGTAGCTGCTGTGTGGCATTGACATAGCTTCTTGTGTCGTACCATTTAATTCACTATAATCTTATCCATGTTACATGTACGTACGTGTGGAAGTTTGATTATATGATAATGATAATAAGAGGAAAATTGGTAACACCCAGCCCACTCACAATTACTGAAATCTGTCATGCATAAAATGTAACTCTGATTCTATTAGCATACATTACCATTTGTAAATACATAAACCTATACATATATGTACTTCAATACATGCATATATAAAGGGCTGCAATGGCAAAAGAAAGTAGGGAGATGAAGTATTAAAAAAAATATGCCCTATGTTTTTTACTACATTTTTACCAGGATTTCAGAGCAGCAGCCACTTGATACAAGTTTTAAAAAAGTACGTAAATAAATGTAAACAATGTAATGAAGTAGCAAAATGGAAGGGTTGTAAAAATTGAAGAGAAAATAATATTTTTTAACAATGATTATAACTTTTTTTAAACCCTACCTTTTCCCCACACTTGGTAATATTCTAGTGACTTGATATTTAGTGTTAATACTGTGAATTATTATATTGCCGTGGAAAATTTCCCCTATTTCAACAAATGCATAATACTAGAACGGAGCCTGAACTAAACTGAAATATGAAATGAAACATGATCAAGATGATCATGATGGTGAACAAATTGTGGAATAAATGCGCTATTATCATTTTTATTATTAGATAATAAAATCAAAATCTCAGCATCATCACTACTAGCACCAATGTCATCATCGTGTTGTGCGAGACAATAAGTGAAACAATAAATGATAGGCTTATATGAACGGGAGCAGAAGTAGCAACATCCACCCCTAGCAACATCCACCCCAATAAAAGGGAATAATATAATAATAAATGAACACTCTGGATTTCCCTGCGCAACAGGGTTTAAATTTCCTCCTTTTGATTTTGTATTGTAATATTTCTCCCCGCTGTGAGCTCATAAAACTGTAAATTGCAATCACACGTTTCAAAATTGAAAAGAGGGAAAAAACATGCAGACTAATAATAAAGCCAAGGTATTTAAAACTATGGGGAAGAACCTCTATTGTTTGTGTTCTTCCTTACATAACAGCTAGATAGAAATCTCGCTAAAGCACGGATGATTGGTAGGTAGTCAGACAAAACGAAATGTTAAAGGCTTCCACACGGTTCTTAATAAGTAAAGATAGAGCATAATGTAGATATAGATTATTGTTTTGTGACGACAACAACAACACATATGTGAAAGGATAATTTGTACATCAGGTTCATGAGGTGAGAGTTGAGCACTTTATTACACAGGAAATGAGAACAATGAAAAGGCAAAACTGCAAAAACGTTAATAAAGTTCTCTTTTGGAATGGAATAACTAACGTCAGACATGCATAAAACATTTATTTGACGTATTTCTCAACATTCCCCATATAAACTTTGGCTACTGCAGATAATAGATATATACCTACCTATACATTATAACTGTTTTCCTATTTTTTTATACCCACGATGGTAATATGGACGAAAAAGTCATCAAAACAGTAGCACGTACATATTCAGAGTTTTAATTACAAAAGACAAGAGAACCCCAGAAAGATGGAAAAGTGATTCTTCCAATTCCAAACAAGGTCAACGAAATAAAGAAAAACACAAAATGATGATGATAGGAGGATTTTTCGACGAAAATCGTTAATAAACAAACGTAGCATGTATATGTGCAATGGGGAATAAAAAGTAAATATTTAGGGTTACATATATAGCAGTGTGTGTGTGTGTGTGTGTGCTAATGAGTGCAAATAATAATCAAAAAGATCAAGAGAACAACTCATCTAATCATGAGCAAACTTTGCTGGGAAAAGTTGTTGTTTAAATTTTGAAAGGGAGCAATAAGACACAAACAAACAAGGTGGTATTAATGAAACAAGGTATGTGTTTAGGTATATAAGGTATATAGGCGTAGCTTTATATAATATACTCTGCTCAGCCTCCGAGCAATTATTATTTTGAGAAAGTATCCGAGATGATATTATTTTTAGTATTTTGCTTTCTGTATTCCTTGCCTTCTGTTGTCGCTGAAAATACATGCATGCCTATATATTTTTTCTCCTCTTCTTCTTTTGCTCTTCTTGTTCTACTTCCAAAGAAAATCATCATTACCAGAAAAATAAACAAGAAAGGAGAAAAGGCATTGATTACTTTTCCGAAAACAAGACAAAGATGAAAGTGAGTGAGTAAAGATGTAAAATGAAAGTTGAAGAGTGAGAATGAGAGTTTACAAGTGGCTGTTGTGTGTGTGTGTTGTTTGCTTGTTCAAAATAAAAGTAAAAAATCTAGTTGACTCCCATACGCTTTAAATATATATGCATTGTAATATAGGTATTTTACCTATACATGTAATACGTTAAAGTTAAAAACTTAAATACGAAGAAGAATTAGCTTGGCTTTCCTCCTCCTACTCACATATTCCAGATCATCATCACTTCTACTACATGTTATCATACTTATATAACTATCAAAAAGAAGAAAGGTAGCAAGTTCGACGACTACTGATGAGGATGACCATGGTTGTGGGGAAAGTACGATGAAGTTTTTTTTTGATGTTGTGTAAAAGTGAGGAAAGAAGTTCAAGAAGAAAATGAGTTTGTGTTTGTTTTTGTTGTTGAAGCACATCATTGCCAACAAACAACAACACTCTTCTAGAACTCAAGTATAAGTCAACTCATGTTCAAAAACTCATGTTGTGAAGAAAGCCAGAGAGATGTAGAGTAATTAGTAGCAAAAGGAACTGTGTGTGTGTGTGTGTGTGTGTGTGTGTGGGAAGGAAGAGGATGATGTATCTAACCAAACCCAATTCACAAATCCAATGATGTTGATGATGACGATGGCCATGGAATAGGAAGAAGAAAGTGAAAATAAAACACAAAGTTTGGCTTGGGTTTTCCCATTTGATACTCTCCATTTGCTACTGCTGAGGTGAGATTCAGTCAGTCAGTCAACCAACGATACGAACTCAAACACCACACCATCACCAGAAGATATAGTCAAAAATGCAACTTAGTATTTCCCCAAGATGCTATGTTGGCTTACTACTGTGTATATTCAACCTCATGCACAATATTTTATATTTAGAAATTTTTAACTGCACACATTTCCTTGACATAACAAGAATAAGCATAACAGCGTATGATGAGATCGTTCCGAATGTCTGTCCGTCCGTGTGCGGTCTACAGTCTACACCGTTAAACCCGACCTTTATTTATAGCCTTAGGGTAAGGCCACGCGACACGGGCATTTTCACCCCGAGGGTCAATCTCCCTGTGGGTGGATAATAAACCACTTTTTGCTTTATCATGCTCATATCGTTGGATAGTTTTTTTTCAACCGCTTGGGCCCATACGTTGGTTCACAGGTACCTTGTGGTATGACCTTGCCCCACAGGTAATTTTACCGCCAGGTTCAACCCTGCGGTTCACAGCAGTGGGGCGGTTTCAGGCAAATGTTATTCTAATCCGTTACAATAGCTGGCCATTGTACTACTTCGATTCTCCATGTTTTGTGTTTCTACCACTACCTTTAAAACCCATTCACTGGCAGGAAAGTAAAGCGGAAGCAAGACGTTTATCAATAATAACAAGGATGGCGATAATAATAAATGTATTCATAAAAACTAAATGTTCCATAACCAAGGAAAGTTTCGTCTTTTTTACTAGTACTTTTTAAAACTCCGCGCCATTTACAACTGCGCACAAAATAAGTGTGAAACGACAATATTTTGTATGCATGCATATTATTGTAGTAACCACAAAAAGGAAATGACAAGTTTTGTAATGTAAAATAATAATAAAATAATGATGATGGCATAGTAAAAATCGAAAGAAAAAAAACACACATATTATGTATGTATATTTTTTTTCTTCCAAAAATGCAACTAAACATTACCATACATAACAAAAACCTTGATAATTGCCACAAACTCGTCACACCACACCTACTACACCCCTAAAGATTTCCGTTTCCCTGTAAACTATAGTTTCCATATTTATTTTTTTACATTTTTTATTTTTATTATGAGCGGAAGGAAGAAATTTTATAACTATAATCACACAAAAATCATAAAAATATGAATGGTGAGTATTTAGTACAAAGGAACGCATTTATTATGATATGTTTAACCACACACAGGATCAATGAAGTGCCCTAACCATTAAATTGTCTATACATTTTTCAGTATCTCAGGATGCAATAAAATCCGTACAAAGACACATCGTTTATCCTCTATTGTGCCAGTAAATACGAAAAAAAACAGTAGCACAATGTATAGTGAAACTACGTAGGTTTTACTCTCCATCTTCACATATCAACACATTTTTTATAACTGCATGATATACCCACCACCCAGACACATTCCAGTAGATTCAGTTTCATTGAAAGTAAATGTTTTCATATTTCATCAACCACGCATCATCATACACATCAGATAAGAATAAGATACTTTCTTCATCTCTTCTCTTGTTCATTATTGTAATATTTTTTAATAAATACTGAGTTCAGACAGGAAGGCAACAAGAGGAGTGTGTGTGTGTGTGTGTGTGTGTGTGTGTGTAGGAGATCCCTTTTTCGTCCGAGAATAAAAAATGTATATTCAGGATCATTATAATAATAAAATAGTGGGAGCATGAGCAGACGCTGCATGTCGTTAAGACAACGCGATGTGTGGAGTAGTAGTGGAGAGAGAAAAAAATGTCGTCGTCACGTTCACTATTCTTGAAATTTTTTTACTTCAGCACGCGGGCACAAACCATTTCTCAATAGTTCCATAATATCCCTCTTCCACCCTACTTTTATAAAAAAAATACTTGTACACATATGTACCTATTACACATTTTTTTCCGTGAGGACTGCACAAGAGTCGGGATTTTCAGAGAATGCAACGGAATCTGCATAATAATAATTATATGCATTTCATACAATATTCTAATTGAAGGATGTGTAGTCAACATTTAAAAATACACAATCCATAGACCTCTCCCTCTCTTTATCTTACAAACCCATAGACAGAAAAAATGTGTACTCGTTTATTATACCGCATCGTATCACATAATACGCATATGAAAAAAAAGAAACGCATTATTTATCACCGCCAGGACCATTGTAAAGAGAAAATCGTCGTCGTGATCATCATCATCATCAGCAGCATTTATTTCCCTTTATGAAAGTAACTTATTTCATTGTCTAAAAAAAATGTTTTGTAAAAAACGCTCAAAGAAACAACTCGCGCACTACTGACATGTACGAGTCATTTAAACTTGATCCCTCTTTCTTTAAAAACAAGTCATATGTTTTATATGTGCTGCACTCCTTTTTTCCTTTCTCGGTTGTTATCCTTGAGCCGCTGCAGCGGTTTTAAAGCATGTTTTGGTCGTTCTCGACGCTAATATTGCGTGGAGTCGGGACAAAAAAAA